>SJXQ01005224.1:48176-64224 GCA_006408695.1 Aepyceros melampus | reverse complement strand
CTGGAAAGACTCTGATGCTGGGAGGGACTAGGGGCAGGAGGAGAAGGGGACGACAGAGGATGAGATGGCTGGATGGCATCACGGACTCAATGGACGTGAGTCTGAGTGAACTCCGGGAGTTGGTGATGGACAAGGAGGCCTGGCGTGCTGCGATTCATGGGGTTGCAAAGAGTCGGACACGACTGAGCAACTGAACTGAACTGAACGTGTGTCCCACAGCGTCCTAGAGGTTTCTGTCAGCATTATCTCATTTAATTCTCACAGCCTCCTTGCAAGGCAGGTATTATTAAAGCCATTTCCTAGATGAAATCAACTTTTACCTTCTTAGCTAGAGAAGACCTTCAAATAGTTTTCTCAAATGTTTTCACTTGCACGTTACTAAAAGCACAATTAGAAGGCATGCTTCATTCTCATGACAGTGTTGAGGACTTGGCACATCCCTAAGGCCCCAAGCCTTCGGACATACCTACTTGTCCAGGAGCTCCTCCTTCCAAAAATCCACTTCCAGGGGCCCTGGAAATTACACAGATCACTTAAGTAGATGACTGAACCCTTCTTTCCCTCTGTTTCTTCATCTCTAAAACATGTACAGAAAAATCGGCTGAGAGAATTCAGAAATCATTCAGATCAGTTGCCCAGTTGTGTCCAGCTCTTTGCGACCCCATGGACTGCAGCATGGCAGGCCTCCCTGTCCATCACCAACTCCTGGAGTTTACTCAAACTCATGTCCATTGAGTCGGTGATGCCATCCAATCATCTCATCCTCTGTCATCCCCTTCTCCTCCTGCCCTCAATCTTTCCCAGCATCAAGGTTTTTTCCAGTGAGTCAGCTCTTTGCATCAGATGGCCAAAGTATTGGAGTTTCAGCTTCAACATCAGTCCTTCCAATGAACATTCAGGTCTGATTTTCTTTAGGATGGACTGGTTGGATCTTCTTGCCATCCAAGGGACTCTGAAGAGTCTTCTCTAACAACACAGTTCAAAAGCATCAATTCTTAGGAGCTCAGTTTCATTTAAAGTGCAACTCTACATTCATACATGACTACTGGAAAAACCATGGCCTTGACTAGACGGACCTTTGTTCGCAAAGTAATGTCTCTGCTTTTTAACATGCTGTGTATGTTGGTTATAACTTTTCTTTCAAGGAGTAAGCGTCTTTTTATTTCATGGCTGCAGTCACCATCTGCAGTGATTTTGGAGCCCAAGAAAATAAAGTCTGCCACTGTTTCCACTGTTCCCATCAGAAGGCAGACAGACTGAAAACCACACTCACCGAAAACTAACCAATCTAATCAAATGGACCACAGCCTTGTCTAACTCAGTGAAACTATGAGCCATGCCATAGGGTAGGGCCACCCAAGATGGACGGGTCATGGTGCAGAGGTCTGACAGAATGTGGTCCACTGGAGAAGGGAATGACAAACCACTTCAGTGTCCCTGCCTTGAGAACCCCATGAACATTATGAAAATGCAAAAAGATAGGACACTGAAAGATGAACTCCCCAGGTCGGTGGGTGCCCAATATGCTACTGAAGATCAGAAATCATTAAAAAGGATTAAATTATGTGAATTATGTGAAAACTTCAAGTACGTGGTGATGAAACAAAAGAGATATCTGGCTTTTCACCACAGGTAATAAGATTTAGAGTCAACGCTAATAAACTCTGCAATGCAGCCACTTCAGAGGATCAAAGATTTTTAGTGCTAGAAAAATCCTGGAAACCTTATAGCCTGGAGTTTAAAGGTGAGACCCCTTAGGTGAAAAAAGCCAAAGTAACAGATTCATCATCACACAGCAGAGCCAGCCCTCAACCCTCAGAGTTTCAAGTCCCAACCTCAGACACTTTCCACTTCCCTGGCTGTCTCCTTTGCCTCGGCATCACTGCCCTCTGAATGCTTTCCATGCTACATGCTGTCTTAGCAAGCAGATCCCCTGAAAGAGCCATTTTTTGGACCCTCAATTTCTTCATCAATTAGATGAGTAGTGAGCAACAAACACCTTCCTGGCCCTATTTTGGTATGTCCCATAGTTAGTCATTAAGAGTGTATGTCAGTCACTCAGTCGAGTCCGATTCTTTGAGACCCCATGGACTGTAGCCCACCAGGCTCTTCTGCCCATGGAATTCTCCAGGCAAGGAGACTGGAGTGGGTTGCCATTTCCTCCTCCAGGGGATCTCCCTGACCCAGGGATTGAATCCATGTCTCCTGCAGCGCTTGCATTGGCAGGTGGATGCTTTACCACTAGTGCCACCTGGGAAGCCCAGTCATTAGGAGTTGGTATTCAGTCACTAAGTTGTGTCTGATTCTTTGCGACCTCATGGACTGCAGTAAGCCAGGCTTCCCTGTTCTTTACTCTCTCCCGGAGTTTGCTCAAACTCATGTCCATTGAGTCAATGATTCCATCCCACCATCTCATCCTCTGTCACCCACTTCTCCTCCTGCCCTCAATCTTTCCCAGCATCAGGGTCATTAGGAGAGATGGGACTAAAAGCTGGTTCTCCAGCCATCAGAGCTCTTTCTACCATCCAGTTATTATTCACAGAGCAGAGCTAGCTAGTCTCATAAGCTATAGGCAAGTCACAATTTCCATGACGATTGAAACAGTCTCCTGAGGAAGTATCTCACACCAGTAGCACCAAAAAAGTCTGAAATCCCAGTAGGCATTCATCCTTTTGGGTTAAAGTTTTAGTCTCAAAATTCTCTGTTAATGTGAGAATATCCCTAAAAGAAATGGCATCATGGCCACAAGTCATTAACTTTTGAAAAAATTGGGAAATAGATACCAGCTTGGGTATTCAACCTGAGCTCATATCCAGTCTCTGCCACTTTCCAGATAGGCAAATTTGGAAACAATATTGAATCACTCCAAACCTCAGTTGTCACACTTGTAAGATGAGTCTAATCACATTCATTTCAACAGGGTGGGGTTAGGAAGGTTGAATGGGTCAGGTGTGTACTGTGTCTAGCTAATTAGCACCCAATAGATGATGTTGCCATTACTATATTGATATCCTCTTTCAATTTGTTTTCTAAAAATAAAACAGAGTGCATGAAAGATGCTGAGGGACTAGGTTGGTGGGGGTGAAGAGGATTAAGAATATCAGAATATACCAAAACACCAGCCACAGAACCCAGCCCAAGAATCTATTAAAAGAGAATTTTGCAAAGAAGGTACAAAATGACTCTCTTACAAATACAAAATGAACACATGTCTACGATTTTATTTAACTCATTAATTAATGAGGGAACCAGTAAGACATTACAACCCGTTCCAAGGAGAATTCAGAGCACCACACACATATAGGCAGATAAGGAACGTCGAAATGAAATTACAAATATATGCAAAATGAGGAAAAAATCAATTGCACTCCACTAGACACAACTAATTTGCATTTCTATGGGAAAAGTAATTTGCATTATTATCAGTTTTCAACAACTTACACAGTTGTAAGAAAGCTCCAAGACAATTAATGGTGGCGATAACCATGAAAGGTACACTAGACAAGACACAGTAACTTTTTTTTTATTTCAGTGACTTCCACAATTTTTCCTGATAAGCCCTACAAAGCATTGGGAAAGGAGGGCGGAAGAGAGGGGACTTGGAGAGGACCTGGAGAGAGACTATGAAAGAGCACAGGCTTTCCCTCCCTGTGAAGCATAAAGACAACCTGTAATCTAAGACCATCCCTACTGGAGGCCTGCTTGCTTTGCCCTTAATAAAAGACAAGCAGTGTGTGACAGAGACTCTTAATTATCTCTTGATTATCCATTCTCCTCTTCTTTCTGAATGACAGAATCCTCCATTTTTAGCTGGGCACTGGGTCATCCAGAATAAAGACATTTCCCTGCCTCATTGATGTGACCACATGACCATGTCTTTCAGCCAACGGGATATAAGCTGAAGAGTCCTGAGAAAGTTCCAGAATTGTTACTTACAGGGAAAAGACATGCTTTTTTTGACCCTTCCTCTCTTCTGCCAGCTGAAAGGTGGATGTGATGACTGGGGCTTGAGCAGCCACCTTGATGAAGACCACCTGTTGAGCACAGCTGCATATCAAGCTGCCAGGAGCCCATGACTGTGATAACTTTGTAAACTGTCTCCTACATAAGAGAGAAATAAGACCTTGAAGTTTTGTCTTTTTACTCTAATCTTTTTTACCCTCTGTTATTTTGGGTATTCTGCCATAGGCAACTGAAGCTAATCCTGACTAATGGGAGGAGAAGCCCTGAGGAAAGTTTGGGGGGTTTGTTTTCCTGGGGAATTTTAATTTCAATTGGCAGTGGTTGCTCTGAAAAATACCACTAGGAGTAGGAAATGGCAACCCACTCTAGTATTTTTGCCTGGAAAATCCCATGGACAAAAGAACCTGGTGGGCTACAGTCCATAGGGTTGCAAAGAGTTGGACATGATTGAGCCACTGAGCATACATAGATGCTCTGAAAAATATATTTCTATTTATAGCTAAACTTCAAGTCAATCTCACATTTTTGTTACTACCTTCTGTTACTCACAGGTACACAATTTCCTAGTGACAGAGTAGTCTTTGCATGTGTCCATAAGGGGCATTTGGAGACTCCACCTAAAACTTACAGTAGCAGTTAACAGTAGCTGTGGTGAGGGAAGTTCAAGGTGGCTCACGGTGTTGGCCCCATGTGTGCATGCATGCAAAGTTGTTTCAGTCCTGTCCAACTCTTTGCAACTCTTTGAACTGTAGTCCACCAGGCTCCTCTGTCCATGAGATTCTCCAGATAAGAATACTGGAGTGGGTTGCCATGCCCTTCTCCAGGGGATCTTCCCAACCCAGGATCAAACCCGTGTTTCTTATATCTCCTGCGTTGGCAGGCAGGTTCTTTACCACTAGCACCACCTGAGAAGCCCTAAGTGCCAGTGCCCTACCTCCAGCTCAGGAGGCTTCAGTAGGTTTTGAGCAGGAAAGAAGCCCAGTGAAACCAGGGCTGTGGAAAGATGACCAAAAGGAAATCCCACATGCTGGAAGGGAAAATTTCAGTCTGTTCCTGATTATCTGCATTTTTACAGCCTGAATAATCCCTGACCATGTTCAAAAGAAAACTCAGTGGGGTCCAGCTCTGGGACATGTTCATTCTTGAAGCAGCTCAGATTTACCTTGGTGATTATCTTTTCCTGGAGCTAATATTAGAATCCGTTGGCATTCCCCAAACACATGCTGCCTAACTGCAGGCAAAGCAACCTGAAGAAGCCATACTGGGATTACAATTTTGTTGCACATAATCAACAAACTGAATTAATCCACCCACTGATAATCAAATCAACTGAAATATATAATTTTCAGACTCTGCCAGTCTTTCATATTTCTATTTCCTGTGAGATAGGAGAAAACTAGCCTCCAGATTCTTTTATGCTTTCTTTTTACAGCGCTCAAAATTCCATCCACTTTTTCAAATATGTTCTGCGAACTCTGTAGTCTCACTTTCATCAATGTGAAAATTATGGCATTATCTTTCAAGCTCCATTAACAATCCATATTTTGAGAAATTGTTTGAAGATCTTTCCCAAGGAGAAAGATAATATTTTACACAAAGAAGCCTAACACTTCTGCAGACATGGCAGCCCTGGGAATCACATTTCCATTTGACTGATGCTGGAAGGCTCAGGTTGTGGACTTCCGCAGAGATATGATTAAAACATTGAAAAACAAAACTATATGCTGTTTCATTCTTTTACCTCTTATAATTCAAAATATTGCTTTCTATACTTTTTCTGCTTTTTTTTTTTTTTTGAACAGAAAGAAAATCTGTCATTTCTGTCTGCAGTGCTCTGAAACTCTTTTTTATTCTTACTTTTAAAAATCCCATAGAGGAATGAATAGGCAATGCACAGAAGATTTTTAGAGTGGTGAAAATATTCAGTATGATACTAAAAAGGTGGATACATGTCATTATGCATTTGTTAAAATCTATAAAATGTACAACACCAAGGGGAAAAACCCTAGTGTAAAACATGAGCACTGGGTGATGATGTGTCAATGTAAGTTCATTGATTGTAACAAATGTAGCACTCTGCTGGGAGGTGTTGGCAATGGAGGAAGTTAAGTAAGTGTGAGGTCAGGGGGATACAGAAATCTCTTACCTTTCCCCTCAATTTTTCTGTGAACCTAAATTGCTCTAAAAAATAAAGTCTTAAAAAAAAACATGCACAGGACAGGGGGTCAACTCAACCCACATTGTCACCATAAGAGGGCATCTGGGCCCAAGGTTTGTGCTAAATTCCATGCCTAATCTCTTCACAGCCATCGGAAGGTTAGGAAGTGAGGCCCAAGAAGCTGCCCACCTTTCTAAATGTGACTGCCCTCTTGTCCATAACCCACCTTCACTGCTGCTGCTGCTGTTAAGTGGCTTCAGTCGCGTCCGACTCTGTGCGACCCCATAGACGGCAGCCCACCAGGCTCCCCCATCCCTGGGATTCTCCTGGCAAGAACAATGGAGTTGGTTGCCATTTCCTTCTCCAATGCATGAAAGTGAAAAGTGAAAGTGAAGTCGCTCAGTCGTGTCCGACTCTTCACAACCCCATGGACTGCAGCCCACCAGGCTCCTCCGTCCATGGGATTTTCCAGGCAAGAGTACTGGAGTGGAGTGCCATTGCCTTCTCCAAACCCACCTTCACTAGTAAGGTACAAAGACAAGTTTCTCTGCAAACCACTGGAAGCAGTCTCATTCAATGACAAACAAAAATATCCTATTGAAGACAGTAATCTTCACCTCTTAACCTTATCATCCAGGAATGTGGACAATTGTTTTCTTTCAATTTCCCTAAAAGGCTTCTTCATTTCTATGTATCTTCTTTCCTGGACTTGATCTTTGGGGTCAGAAAGTAAAGGAATGGTTTAGGGCTGCTACAGTTACCATTGGGTTCCCACTGTATTCATATAACAGGAAGCCTTAAATCAGAGGCCCTCAAAGAGTCAGGTCCAGATCTGCAACATCAGCATCACCTTACTGGAATCCCTAGGTTGGGAAGATCCCTTGAAGAAGGGAACAGCTATCCACTCCAGTATTCTGGCCTGGAGAATCCCATGGACAGAGGAGCCTGGTGGGCTACAGTCCACGGGGTCAGCAAAGAGCTGGACACGACTGAGTAACTAACACTTTCACACTACACTGGAAATGCAAGTTCTGCAGCCCATCCCTGACCTATAGAGTCAGAGGTTGGGAGGGTGTGTGGTGGGATTAGAGCCAAGACTTCTAGGTGATTCTGAAGCACACTCAAGTGTGCAAACACTGCCCTAAAGCAAAGGTTATTACTGGGATCACCTGGGGACCTTTCCCATGCCAAGTCTCCAGACCCAGAGTCTAAGATTTACTAGGTCTGGCAGGGAATCAGAATGGATAGTTATAAAATGCCCCCAGGTGGGCCTCGTAATCCTCACACTGCTCACAGGTGCATCCATTTCATGCAGAACATCTCCAGACAGACTAGGAGCCAAAGGAGTCTGGAGGAGTCTGGGGGTCAGCACAGCACACATGCTGCTGATGGGTGGCCTTCAGGAACTACCTACCCTGGGAGGACAGCCTCTTTGGAGTCTGCAAGGCCCCACAGACAAAAGCATCAGAAATAAGGGAAGAGATCAAACCCTGAGCCTTTGGAGTGGAAGTGCTGACTCCAAGACCCTAGACTACCAGAGAACTAACCCTAGGGAGTATCAGCTAGTGAGAACTCACACAAAATGAAGCCACTTGAATACAAGACCCAGCATCTCCCAACTACCAGTAGCACCCTGTGAAGGATACCTCATCTAAACAACAAACAGAACAAAAATACAAACCCAATCATCAGAAGGCAGGATTACCACTTCACTCAGCCTTGCCCATCAAGGAAAAACAAACAAACAAAAATTTAGCACAAATCTCACCCTATACGAAGCTTACACAAACCCATTGGACCAACCTTAGGAGGGCAGAATCAAAAGGAAGAAAGAATTCAACCTTCCTCAAGGATAGAATTCAACTTTCATTGAAGCCTGGGAAAAGGAGACCTCAAATACAATAAGTTAAAATAAAAATAATGAAAAGGCAGAGAAATACTACACAATGAAGGAACAAACTAGAAACATAGAAGTCCAAATAAATGAAGAGGAAATAGGCAAGCTACCTGAAAAAGAATTCAGAATAATGATAGTAAAGATGATCAAAAACCTTGAAAACAAATGGAGGAAATGCAAGAATCAATTAACAAAGACCTAGAAGAATTAAAGAATAAACATACAGTGACAACACAATTACTGAAATTAAAAATACTCTAGAAGGAAACAATAGCAGAATATCTGAAACAGAAGAACAAATCAGTGAGCTAGAAGATAAAATGGTGGAAATAACTTCTGAAGAGCAGAATAAAATAAAAAGAATGAAAAGAGCTGAGGATAGTCTCAGAGACCTCTGGGACAATATGAAATTCACCAACATTCAGATTATAGGAGTCCCAGAAGAAGAAGAGAAAAAGAAAAGGTATGAGAAATTTTCTTAAGAGATTATAGTTGAAATTTTCCCCCAAATGGAAAAGAAAATAGTCAATCATGTCCAAGAGGTACAAAGAGTCCCATATAGGATGAATCCAAGGAGAAACATGCCAAGACACATACTAATCAAACTAACAAAGACTAAACACAAAGAATATTAAAAGCAGCAAGGGAGAAGCAACAAGTAACATACAAGGGAAACCCCATACACTTAACAGCTGATCTTTCAGCAGAAACTCTGCAGGCCAGAAGGGAATGGCAGGATATATTTAAAGTACTGAAAGGGAAAAATCTACAACCAAGATTACTGTACCCAGCAAGGATCTCATTCAAAATTGATTTTTGAGAAATCAAAAGCTTTTCAGACAAGCAAAAGTTAAGAGAATTTGGCACCATCAAACCAGCTTGCACTGTTGGTGGGAATATAAATTGATACAGCCATTATTGAAGACAGTATGGAGATTCCTTTAAAAAACCACCATATGACCCAGCAATCCCACTCCTAGGCATTTATCCTGAGGGAACCAAAATTGAAAAAGACACATGTATCCCATTGTTCATTGCAGCAGTACATCATGAGAAACGCTGTACTGGAAGAAACACAAGCTGGAATCAAGATTGCCAGGAGAAGTATCAATAACCTCAGATATGCAGATGACACCACCCTTATGGCAGAAAGTGAAGAGGAACTAAAAAGCCTCTTGATAAAAGTGAAAGTGGAGAGTGAAAAAGTTGGCTTAAAGCTCAACATTCAGAAAACAAAGATCATGGCATCCAGCCCCATCACTTCATGGGAAATAGGGAAACAGTAGAAACAGAGTCAGACTTTATTTTTTGGGGCTCCAAAATCACTGCAGATGGTGATTGCAGCCATGAAATTAAAAGACGCTTACTCCTTGGAAGAAAAGTTATGACCAACCTAGATAGCATATTCAAAAGCAGAGACATTACTTTGCTGACTAAGGTCCATCTAGTCAAGGCTATGGCTTTTCTTGTGGTCATGTATGGATGTGAGAGTTGGACTGTGAAGAAGGCTAAGTGCAGAAGAATTGATGCTTTTGAACTGTGGTGTTGAAGAAGACTCTTGAGAGTCCCTTGGACTCCAACCAGTCCATTCTGAAGGAGATCAGCCCTGGGATTTCTTTGGAAGGAATGATGCTAAAGCTGAAATTCCAGTACTTTGGCCACCTCATGCGAAGAGGTGAAGAGTTGACTTATTGGGAAAGACTCTGATACTGGGAGGGATTGGGGGCAGGAGGAGAAGGGGACGACAGAGGATGAGATGGCTGGATGGCATCACTGACTTGATGGACATGAGTCTGAGTGAACTCTGGGAGTTGGTGATAGACAGGGAGGCCTGGCATGCTGTGATTATGGGGTCACAAAGAGTCAGACACGACTGAGTGACTGAACTGAACTGAGAACATGGAAGCAACCTAGATGTCCATTGACAGATGAATGCATAAAGAAGTTGTGGTACATATACACAATGGAATATTACTCAGCCATAAAAAGGAACACATTTGAGTCAATTCTAATGAGGTGGATGAACCTAGAACCTATTATACAGAGTGAAGAGTGAAGTAAGTCATAAAGAGAAAGATAAATATCATCTTCTAACACATATATACAGAATCTAGAAAAATGGTACTGAAGAATTTATCTACAGGGCAACAATGGAGAAACAGACATAGAGAATAGACTTATCAACATGGGGAGAGGGGAAGAGAGCGTGAGCTGTATGGAAAGAGTAACATGGAAACTTACATTACCATATGTAAAATTGATAGCCAATGAGAATTTGCTGTATGGCTCAGGAAACTCAAACAGTGGCTCTGTATCAACCTAGAGGGATGGGATGGGGAAGGAGATGGGAGGGAGGTTCAAAAGGGAGGGGATATATGTATACCTATGGCTGATTCATGTTGAGGTTTCACAGAAAACAACAAAATTCTGTAAAACAATTTCCCTTTGATAAAAAAAATTAATAATAAGGCTACAAAAAAAATAGCTCCCAGGTGATTCTCAGTCACAGTCCTAAATGAGAAGTACTGTTTAATCAGCCATTATAGCTTTAAAGATTGCATTTGGCCAACTACCTTATTTGCACAATATTTTATTTCAAAGAAAGGATTTCTAGGTGGGGTATTGGTGGTGGGTAGGCAGGCAGAGCAACAGAGATTGACCTTGTTTCTAGTTATAATAGCCAATACATTTTAGAAGCCTAATTTGAAATCTTCTCAGAGCCAAGAGATAACTCCATAAATAACCAAAGATCAAGGTCATTTAAAACCAAAACTCCCTCATCTTCTCTTGACATACAGCCCTCCCTTAATGCATTTCCATCTTTAAATGTTCTTATTTGGGGTAGCAGGAAAGCTGAGAAAAGAAACGGCATTTATGTGCCAGGTACTTTATATTGAACAGTTCAAATGTAGTCATCAAGACTCCTCAAAGGAGCCAGGCCATCTCACAGAAGAAATTCCGTCTCGGTTATTAAGAAAAGTGCCCAGCTTCCAATTACTACTAATTGGCTAAGATGTTATTGGAACCTAAATCCATCTGGTACCATCTCTTCTCCACACTATCCACTTGAGTTTTGCAAAAGTTGAAGTCTTTTCCAAGTAGCAATGTGTTTTCCATGCCAAAATTTGCCTCAGTTTACAGCAAATTTTCTTTCAAAATGATAAGGGTTGGAAAAATGAAAAACTCAGACCAGAGGGAGAAATGAAAGCCATCTGAACTTGTTCAGCCTGGAAGAGAGATTTAAGGTTGAGAGCACTTTAATCAGAATTGTTTCAGTTTTGAAGGATAATTCTACTTCGTAAGATGGAAAGTAGAATCATCCATTCTCTATCCTCACTGGGAAATGAAAAAGAAGTACTGGCCTAGCATTGCCCTGTGTGTGTCTTTAGGTCCCAAATAGGCATATCTGATAAATGCCCTGTGAAGTCCTTCCTGTTGGAACCACCTCATTTGGGGAAAAAAGTGAGGTTGCAATACTTTTAGAAAAGGATTATTTTTTTAAATCCTTATTTCAGCTAGCACAATGCCCAAGATAAAGTCGATGCTTTCAATATGTACTGTGAATAAATACAGGTGAATTTATGAATAGTTGTTAAATAGAAGAAAGAACCATCTAAGATATCCTTTGAGAAGCTGCGAGGTCAACAAATTAACTGATGAACATGTAGGTATTCCTCCATCGGAAGTGGGCTGAAATAGGCTTTCCACCATGGTAGGGGCTGAGACATGCACCCACTGCTCTAAGTCAATATTGGCACTACAACTGTACACCCATTTCACTTCACCTCTTTCACAGTTAGCTATTGCTTCCTTTCTGGAAGTTTATGAAGTAACCACATTAACAGGAAAGCATCCAGACACTGCAGTGATTGGTACCCACTGCAAAGATACGATCACAACATTCAACAAAGAACTCATTCTTTCCCTTCTCATAAATCAACATGCTTGATCCCCATCCACTGAAAAATCTAAAATACAGAATGAACTAAGAGAAGCCCTGAATTCCTGAAGACTCTGCTAGTCCAGCAGGAGTTGCTTTCTCATGCAGATGATGTGCTGATCTTTTCAAAGGGGTTTCATAAGCGCCTCCCTTTACCGCCCCTCTTCATACATGCACCATAATAAGCTATCCAGGAAGTCTCAGGCAGAAGGAAACTGTAAACCCCAGCAGAATGCATATGCTAATTTCAATTGCCTGTCCTTGGTAGGTCATTTGCCAATTGCAACAGAGAATTACTAACAGATGACCTTCCTTTTGGAGCTGAGGGATCTTACCCAGAGAAAAACAGAGTAAACATGAAGCATATGTGTGGCAGATACTCACATATGAAGATCCTGCAAGAGGCAGAATGAAAATTCTTCAGCAACTTGAAGGAGGGGGCAATACTGGACACTGATTCACTGGGGACAAAGATCAACATCCTCTAAGAGGCATAACTTAGGCCATGTCTAGGTGCTGTACACAGTCTTTCTGATGGTTGTAAGCCACCTGAATGGTCCTCACCTGGAAGTATGGTTATAAATAGAGGCTCATTCCCTCAAACTTCCTGAATCAGGATGCTTAAGGGCAGCGTCTGGGAGTGAGCATTTCTAACAAGCACCCAGTTACTTCTTTCCATAGCACACCAAGACTGAGAATGACTCCTGGCAAAAACTGAAGAACTTCCATTCCAGCTGACCAATGGAGCTCCATTGCTATGGCAACGTGCTTGACATCCATTTAGATGCAATGTGCTCTAATGTGACCACCAGATGGGAAGCACACTACTGCTCAGAGGTGTCAAAGAAGTCACAGTTGAAATAATCAAGCAGTGCTCCAGTCGCTATGGGGGAGCTTCACTCCGCACTGCAAAGTGATTTGCTGAGTATGTGCCTGCGTGCATGCTCAATCGCTCAGTTGTGTCTGACTCTTTTGACCCCATGGACTGTAGCCTGCCAGACTCCTCTGTCCATGGGATTCTCCAGGCAAAAATACTGGAGTACAGAAAACACAAAACTAAGAGCTTTTAAGAGATCACAACAACACAGAAAACTAGAATTTTGCCATTGAAGAATTTAAATCAGATGGTCAGTTTGGATCTATTGGGGGGAAAATGAATAGGAAATTAATAATATTCGTTCTAATAATATCCTGAGATCTGTAAGCAAGTAAAAGGAGGAAGAAAAAGCTACAATGAAAACCATTTTCAAAAAGCTAAGTTGTAGAGTTTTTCCCTCCTGTGCTTGTAAGATTTGCCAGAATCCAGCCTATTTTTAAAGACTCTGGAAACCTACTTAAAGTGGTTTCCAGAGGATGTGGCCACAAATGGTGCCCATGCTACATCAGATACTGAATAACGTACGTGTGGATCTGGGCAACTATAAGGGGAAAATTTTCATCATGAAAGAGCAAATAAAACTGGTGTGTGTGAGGTAACAGTTTTAGCATCCACATTAGTCCCAGATGTTTTTCCAAAGGGACTGAGTTTTATTTGAAAGCTGAGACAGACCAAGGTTTCTATTCCCTCTCACCATGCCCTTAATACAGAAAAGTTAAGCCAATTAAATAACACGTGGATTAATTAATATTTCCAAAAAAAAATATTTCCAGGTTATCAGTGAAAGGCAAACTCTCTTTTGCAACACCATGGAGCCTCAATCATTTTCAGTAAGTTCAGGTATTTTCAGGGGCAAAAAAATACAATGACTAGATGAAAATAAAGAATAAATGTATATCCCTTAGGTGGTGCCCCAAATCAGAAAAGAGATGAGAAAATCTGTATCACAAACCGACAGCTTTCAAAACAAGAATGAGTCTTTAGGTTCTTGAATCTCCCAAGCTGGTAAGTTTAGGTAGACAAAAGAGGGAAGAGTGGCTATAATTACACCGGAAGAGACTCTCAGAAATCATAGCATCATCCAGTGTTCCCTTTACAGTCTGTTCAAGGCTTTCCAAACACAGGCACCCAGCTCCCTTTCCAACCTTCCCTAACACCTGATGCTACTCCCCTAACACCCGATGCTATTCCCATAACACCTGATGCTACTCCCCTAACACCCGATGAACTGGCCTCCTCCATATCCATCCAGTTTACACTAACATTGCCCCCTGCAACCCTTTGCTCATACAGTCGCCACTTTGCCTCTTTCTGCACACCTAACATTTTCTCTCTTTTTCATCCCATGCTTGGAGAGTGGACCAAGTCTCCCTCTTCTGTCCTCCAGCTTCTAAGCTCTCTACCCTCCCTTCCACTCTCACCACAAACAACCCCCTGCCCAGCCCAGGCAGTTACTGTTACTACCTGTAACTGACCCCACTCCCCAATCACATGTTGAAGTCTTAATATCTCCAATATCTCAGAACGTTATCTTATTTGGAAACACAAGTAGTTGCAAATATAATTAGTTAAGATGATATCATTAGGGTGGGTTAGAATCCAGTATCACTGGTATCCTTATAAAGATAACACCATGCAAAGAAAAGATGCTAGTATAGAGGGAGAAAGGGCTTCTGAGGTGGCGCTAGTGGTAAAGAATCCACCTGCCAATGCAGAAGACATAAGAAACATCTGTTCAATCCAGGGGTCAGAAAGATCCCCTGCAGGAGGGGATCTAATGCACTCCAGTATTCTTGTCTGGAGAATCCCATGGACAGAGTGAGTCTGGAAGGCTACAGTCCATAGGGTCACAAAGAGTTGGACATGACTGAAGCAACTTCAGTTCAGTTCAGTTCAGTCGCTCAGTCATGTCCGACTCTTTGCAACCCCATGGACTGCAGCACGCCAAGCTTCCCTGACATCACCAACTCCTGGAGCTTACTTAAACTCATGTCCATTGAGTCGGTGATGCCATTCAACCATCTCATCCTCTGTCATCCCCTTCTCCTCCTGCCTTCAATCTTTCCCACCATCAGAGTATTTTCAAATGAGTCAGTTCGCATCAGGTGGCCAAAGTATTGGAGTTTCACCTTCAGCATCATCCTTCCAATAAATATTCAGGACTGATTTCCTTTAGGATGAACTGGTTGGATCTCCTTGCAGTCTAAGGGATTCTCAAGAGTTCAGAAGCATCAATTCTTAGGCGCTCAGTTTTCTTTAAAGTCCAACTCTCACATCCATACTTGACTACGGGAAAAACTTTGACTAGATGGACCTTTGTCAGCAAAGTAATGTCTCTGCTTTTTAATATGCTGTCTAGGTTGGTCATAACTTTGCTCCCAAGGAGCAAGTGTTTTTCAATTTCATGGCTGCAGTCACCATCTGCAGTGATTTGGGAGCCCCAAAATATAAAGTCTGTCACTGTTTCCATTGTTTACCCATCTATTTGCCATGAAGTGATGGAACCAGATGCCATGATCTTAGTTTTCTGAATATCGGGTTTTAAGCCAACTTTTTGACTCTCCTCTTTCACTTTCATCAAAAGACTCTTTAGTTATTCTCCACTTTCTGCCATAAGTCTGGTGTCATCTGCATATCTTAGGTTATTGATATTTCTCCTGGCAATCTTGATTCCAGCTTGCGCTGGTCCCTCTGCATTTTCTAAATCCAGCTTGAACCTCTGAAAGTTCACAGTTCACATACTGTTGAAGCCTGGCTTGGAGAATTTTGAGCATTACTTTACCAGTGTGTGAGATGAGTAAAATTGTGCAGTAGTTTGAGCATACTTTGGCATTGCCTTTCTTTGGGATTGGAATGAAAACTTTTTCCAGTCCTATGGCCACTGCTGAGTTTTCCAAATTTGCTGGCATATTGAGTGCAGCACTTTCACAGCATCATCTTTTAGGATTTGAAATAGCTCAACTTGAATTCCACCACCTCCACTGGCTTTGTTCATAATGATGCTTCCTAAGGCCCACTTGACTTTGCATTCTAGGATGTCTGGCTCTCGGTGAGTGATCACACCATCATGATTATCTGGGTCATGAAGATCTTTTTTGTACAGTTCTTCTGTGTATTCTTGCCACCTCTTCTTAATATCTTCTGCTTCTGTTAGATCCATACCATTTCTGTCCTTTATCGAGCTCATCTTTGCATGAAGTGTTCCCTTGGTAT
>SJXQ01005224.1:0-34461 GCA_006408695.1 Aepyceros melampus | reverse complement strand
GGAACCATGGTTCCTGGATTTCTCACCCTCAGAACTGTGAGAAGTAAATGTTGGTTGTTTACAGTGTGTAGTGTTAGTCGCTCAGTAATGTCTGATTCTTTGAGACCCGTTGGACTATCGTCTGCCAGGTTCCTCTGTGTATGAGATTCCCAGAGAATCTTCCCAACCCAGGGATTGAACCCAGGACTCCTGCATTGCAGGTAGATTCTTTACCATCTGAGCCACCAGGGAAGCCCTGGTTGTGTATTAGCTACCCAGTTAATTATAGTTTGTTATAGCAGCGCAAACAGACTAAGCCACTGCCTGCAAAGCCCTTTGTTAGGAGCTAGGCTGTTTGAGGAGTATTAAGACCCAGCTTGCAAAACATTGTGGAGGAGGAAGTTTTGCGTTTAAAACAGCCCTCAGGACTCTGGTGCTATATTAGGTGTGGTCAGTCCCACCTGAATCTCCTCAGCACGTTTCTCTGATCTCCACCCAGGTCAAGAGTTTCTGGCTGCCAACACCTGCAACATCTGTCTGGGGGCTTTTTCTGGCTCAGAGAACATGTGTCTCCCAAACACTGGCAGGCTGGAAATTGTGGACAGTTTGCACCTGCAGGGGGAGCTCTCAACCAATTGCAGACTGGAACACCCAGGCCACCTTGCCCCTTGAGTGGGATCAAACTGAGGCACATCCCCTCACTGTCTCTCAGGGCTCCAGTCACCCACATGATATGTGGCTCGGGAGTGCACCTCCCTGTGCTGCTTCTTGGGGTTTCTACATCTCAGATAAACCACCTGGTAGAGTCAGCTTTCAAGGACTCCATCCTAAGACCTCTTCTACTCTTTTTTTAGGATCTAATTTTCTCACACTTTCAACACAAATCGTTTTCGAACCCCAACCATGTATAAAATCTTCTGATAACTTCCTTGGACTCCCCACTAAAAATTGTTTCATTAATTAGTTAATTCATTAAATTGGGCTTCCCTGGTGGCTCAGTTGGTAAAGAGTCTGTCTGCAATTCAGGAGACCCAAGTTCAATCTCTAGGTCAGGAAGATCCCCTGAAGAAGGCAATGGCAACCCACTCCACTATTCTTGCCTGGAAAATTCCATGGACAGAGGAGCCTGGCAGGCTACAGCCCACAAGGTCACAAAGAGTTGGACACAACTTAGCAACTAAACCACCAAACCACCACCACAGGTTTTCTCCCCTTTTCAGCACAAATCATTCTGGACCCTCAACCATGTGCAAAATCTTTTGGCTTCCTTGGATTCTCCACTAAAAATCATTTCATTAATTAGTTCATTCAGGTAGCTCTCTTTTCAGGAAAGAGCCCCACATTTCCTCATGCTGAAGTGTGATTGATGCAGAAGATTAAACGGTGATCCCTTTCCCCACTGGACCTGAATGCTGGGCTTCAGTCTGAGGAGGCCTTCTGACGGCAGAGTGTTCATTGCAGAGACTTCTGTTTGCTCCAGTTTTCACAAAAGTGACCACAAGAGGCAGGAACAGGGAGTGTGAGAGGACTTGGAGAAGGATGCTAGGAAGGGCTCAGCCTGGTGACTCCCCTAGAGGTTCTGCTGCTAAAGGTCAGACAACTCCCCATGGAATAGCTTTTAGTGAAAGAAGATTCCAGAAATACTGAGACAGAGAAGTTGGCCTTAGCAGAGAAACTGGTGACCACAGGCAAGAACAGGCAGAGGTGTTGGGAAATGGCAGGAAAGGCCAAGAAGAACACTAGTGTGGGAGGTGCAAAGGGACCTTGTATGTCTCAAGCTTGGTCTCCAGAGAGGTTAGAACCAGCATAAATACCTGCACAAATAAACACAAAGCAGGGCAACCTAGAAACCGTCCATTCAGTCTTAATTATCCTCAGCTGGGTTCTCTAGCTGGTGGACAGTCAATAGCAAAATGTATACCTTAGCCCTGCTTTTCTGTCACATTCACCCTATATCTGGTAACCTTCCTGAACAGGAGCTGATATATATTCAGGCAAAGGAAAGCCATTTTAAGAGCAATCTGATGAGGAGGTAAAGATATTTAAAAGCCCTGGAGAGATGATTTCTGACTATTCTCAGTGCTTTTAATTATTTGGGCTCACAGAGCCACTCCATTTGCATGTAGTTCAGCATGTGACTCTATACTCTAGTAGCTCTGCCAGGACACACCCACGGTGAGGGTTGGCCACCATGCTAAGGCTTACCCCTCAAGTCTGACTCAAATATTTAGTGGGATAAAATTAGAAGCCACAGCATACATGTGAGGCATAGCATATACTGATGGTTTGACCAATCAATACCACTGAAGTATCCACCATATGCTGGTTGTGCCAGATGAAAGGAGGTTGTCTGACCTCAAAGGGACTTGACTTAAGTAGGTATTGCCTTCTTCCCCTAAAAAATCCATTCTGCTTTTCTGCTTAATTTTTTAAAGTCAATTTTTCTTTTACATATTTGTGTGTGTGTGTGTGTGTGTGTATATATATGTGTGTATATGTATATATATATATATATATATATATATATATGTATATATATGAAGTACTGGGCTTCCCAGATGGAACTAATGGTAAAGAACCCACCTGCAATGCAGGAGACATAAGAGACTCAGGTTCGAAACCTGGGTTAGGAAGATACCTTGGAGGAGGGCGTGGCTACCCACTCCAGTATTCTTGCCTGGAGAGAATCCCATAGACAGAGGAGCCTGGTCGGCTACAGTCCACAGGGTTGCAAAGAGCCAGATAAAACTGCAGCAACTTAACATTCACGCATATGAAGTATTATAACATATTATTTTGGATTCCAATTTAGTATTAGGAAGGACCTTGGTTCAAAAACTGGCTCTGCCACTTACTTGCTATGTGACCATGGTGGAGCTCACTAGCCATAATTACTCCTAGCCTCAGTTTTACCATCTTTAAAATGGACAATAGAAATGACTCCTCAGAGTGGTGTTGGTAAGGTAAAGTAAAATAATAAAGACTTAGCACAGATATCATAAAGCATTTAATTTCCTACTACTTCTAGAGTCCACTTGCATTCTTTGGCTCATGGGCCCATAACTTCACCCTCCACTCCCATTGTGACATCTCCTTCAGTATCTCTGACCTGCCTGCCTCACTCTTATATAGTCCTTTGTGATGACATGGAGCCCAGAAGATAATCCAGAATGATCTGTCTTTCATAAGATCCTTATTTGATCATATCTGCAAAGTCTCTTTTGCCCTGTAAGGTATATTCCCAGGTTCTGGAGATTCAGATGAAGAAATCTTTGGGGAGCCATTATCCTGACTATCACAGTGCTCATTAATTTTTTGTTGAAAAACATGTAATCTTGATCCCTTTAAGCCTGATAACTGCTTTGTACATTTTCTAACATTCAAGTTGACAACCTATGGCATGTGTGACAAAAATGGCATACCAGTTACTGGTGGCTCTTCCACCTCACCCACCTGCCGCCAACTCCAAGATAACCAATGATCAGCTTGCATTCTGGGTGTTCCCCACCCTGTGCATACCTCAACTGCAAGAAGTCAGAAGGCCTTTTTTTCCCTCCAGGCAGAGGGACACATATTAATATGTGTCTGACAATGTGTTGGACTGTGATGATCACTTCATTACTCTCACTCATAATATAGAAATGAAAACATGCATAACCAACTGATACAGAAGGAAAAGCCAGAAGTTGATGGGCTACTGTCTCTGGGTGTAAAAATAAAGAAAAAAATTAAATTTCACGTAGGTCTGAATCCCTAATAAAAATTTCATGTACTATGATGGCCATTGCTTCTCTGAACATGGTAAAAAGAGGTGATGAGGATTGATTTTTTAACAAAATGAAGCATCACAGGTTTGCAGATAACACCAAGACCCTCACAGCATTAGGAGAGATATATGTTCAACATAGTCAGCCTACCAGACAAGTTATGGCTCAGTTTCCCTCTTAAATCAGGAGGTGATGTTACTCTAAAGCACACCAGCTCCCACAGTTACATCAGTGATTTCCATTCACCTGCCTACTTCACATCTCCATTTGGATGTCAAATCAGTATCTTAAACTCACCAATCATGCATGCTAAGTCATTTTAGTCATGTCTGATTCTTTGTGACCCCATGGACTGTAGCCTGCCATGCTCCTCTCTCTATGGAATTTTCCAGGCAAGAATACTGAAGTCAGTTGCCATTTCCTCCTCCAGGAGATCTTCCCAACCCAGGGATCAAACCCAAGTCTTTTGCATCTCCTACTTTGGCAGGTGGGTTCTTTTAACACTAGCACAACCTGGGAAGCCCAAACTCACCAAGGCTCAACCATAAACAAAACAAAAATACAATCTCCAGACCAGGAGAAAAATATCTGCAAATGATGCAACTGACAAGGGCTTAATTTCCAAAATATACAAACACCTCATACATCTCGGTATCAAAAACGAACAAACAACTCAATGGAAAAATGGGCAGGGGACTTCCCTGGTGGTTCAGTGACTAAGACTCCATGCTCCCAAGGCAGGGGGCCAGGGTTCAATCCCTGGTCAGGGAACTATGCCTCAGCTAAGTGTTCAGAGGCCAAAACTAAAGATCCCATGTACCATAACAAAAATCACCCAGGGCAGCCAAATAAATAAATATTTTTTTTTAATGGGCAGAAGACCTAAATAGACACTTTTCCAAAGATGGCCAACAGACACATGAAAATATGCTCAACATTGCTCATAATTAGGGAAATGCAAGTCAAAATTACAACAAGGTATCACCTCACACTGGTCAAAATGGCCATCATCAAAGTCTGCAAATAATAAATGCTGGAGAGGGTGTGCAGAAAATGGAACCCTCTAGCCCTATTGCTGGAATGTATGTTGGTGCAACCACTGTGGAAAAGAGTATTTGCTGTTGTTTAAACACTCAGATGTGTCTGACTCTGCAAACCCATGGACTGTAGCCCTCTAGGCTCCTCTGTCCATGGGATTGTCCAGGCAAGAATACTGGAGTGGGTTGCCATTTCCTTCTCCAGAGGATCTTTCCGAGCCAGGTATCAAACTTAGCAGGCAGATTTTTCACCACTGAGTCACCTGGGAAGTCCCTTTGCATTCTATTGGAGTCACAGATAATAAATAAGATCTATTAAAAGAAAGTACAAAGCATGTTAAATGGTGACCAATACTAAGGATTGGGAGGAGGGAAAAAGGTGATAATGAGGAGGGTGCTGCAAGGAAGGCAGGCAGGACACAGAAAACATTCTAGGCAGAGGGAACAAGAAATCCAAAAGCAGAGAGTTAGAATTGTGCCTGGCAGAGTCCCCAACAAATAAGTGAATGGGGAGAGGTGAGTAGGAAGAGAAGGCCATCAGAAGGGTCTCAGAGGACTGGGACACAGAGTGCCTAGTAAGCACGAGGGCATTTACACTGTGTCACATGGGAAGTCTAGGAGTTGTGCCCATGGGAGTGTCATGGTCTGACTGGCATTTTAACAACCCCTACAAGGCTCACTCTTGGTCACTCTGCTAGGGTTTCCTTTAAAAGATGCATTTGTTCAGAACTGAAGTTACTTGAAAGCAAAAAAACGCCTCCTTCACCTCAACCCTAAAGTCTCAGCATCTTCCTCACTCAGTTGGTCCTCAACAGATGTTTATTGATTCACTCACTGTAGTTACCTGGGCATGGTTGTACTTTGGCTACCTTATCAGTGGAGATTAATGGATCCAATTAGGCAGACAATTGGCACAGCTCCAGTGCACACCCATCGACACAGTGGAAAATACTCTCTCCTTGGGCAGAAGGTCCTTCAAGACACTCTTTGCACAATATCAAACCTCTTATTCTTCACACCACAAAATGTCATGTTTAAGAGATGTTAGATCTGTGAACCACCCCAATACCCAACACAACCTGTCATTAAAGAAGTGGGGCAAGTAGATGCAGTAGACAGCAGAATTACTCAAAGTTACCAAGTAAATCACTAAAAGGAATTTGCTGCCTTTCTGCCTCATTGAATCATTTTGATTCAAGATCCTCCATAACCTTAACTTCAAAGAAAATAGATCATTAACTTGACATTCAATTCAATATAGCATTACATCTTATAAGACAATCTATTCCCTATGCCCCTTTCATCTCTACTGGAAATCTAATATGAAGCCCCTTTGCAACTCAAATTATTTTTTTTACCAAGAAATAAATTCCCTGAAGGCAAAGAAAAGGTGAGTCGTTCAAGGAACAAATGCTCACCAAAATTAGAGTTCTTAAAAATCTCTTAGGTCATCATATCCATGGTTCATTTTTTTTTTTTCCTACAGCACCCACTTTCACAACCAGATGCTGGAAGAGACCAGCACAATCTTAGCAAGTGAACTCAGGTGACAATTGCACTCCTCTTGTATGGAATGCTCCACCTGATCTTTATCTGACCATGTTGGCTTCCATTTGGAGGAGTGAAAACAACAATGCTACTAAAAGAAACGGGCACAAATTCTCCTGAAGCAGTGGTTCTCAAACATGAGTGTGCATCAGAATCTACTGGAGAGCCAGTTAAAATACACTGAGTTCTAGACTTCATCCCAGAGTTGGGATGGGACCTGAGAACCTGCATGTCTCAGTAGTTCCCAGTGATGGTGATGCAGTTGGGCCACACTTTGAGAACCACCAGCCTAAAAGATAGAAAATCTAAAATATCTAGTTGTGATTTAAACTACCCAGCTGTTTGGACATAGAAGCTGGTTGGATGTGAGAATGTATAAAGGCTAACACAAATGGGCACAATTTAATACATATGGAGGAGAACTCACTCTTCAAGGGCCTAGAATTGTCACATCATTCTTCTTAAACCTCCTTCATATCTTCAGGTCTCTTTAACATGCCTGTCACACTCCATATTGCATCCTTGGCACCCAGCCATCACATAAGGGTTTGGCAAGTGGTGGGTACCTTTACCCTTAAGTGATCTGGGCCTGGAAGAAGGCAAAGCCCTCTGAAGACTGACATGTCCTGATCACCCTTGTGTTAGGACTTGCTCAGCTGGAGACAGAAAAAAAAAAGACTTTTGTTTCCCATTATATGATTCAATCGATGTCTGAGCACTTGTTGATGTAATATTGTGATCAAAGGCTAGCCCCAGTCTTCTGAATTCCCCTAACACCCTTAAGAAAACATCATAAAAATATGTATCTGTTGAAATAGATACAGTATCATCACTGGCCTCCTCCCAAGCCCTTGAGGACATTCCAGAACACACAAAGATGCCAATTCAAAGATGGTGGCTTCTTCAGAGTTTGAAGGTTCTCTCTCTCTCTCTCTCTTTCTCACACACACAAACACACATTTGTGAAACACCCTGGGAAATACCCTGATGAAACACAGCATCCACTCTTTTCTGCCTCTGTGACTGCTTCCTTTCATCCCACAATACCCGGGAGGCTGGTAGACACGCTGCTTGTATTTTCTGCTCCAGCATGAGTGAGAAGATTTATATTCCAGATGCATCATCATCGCAGTATCAGGGCTGCACAGGAAAGAGCAGAAGACATGAATCAGATGTGTGTTCCATGAGAAAGACAGACATTCAGCTCATTGCAATTAACAGATTATTTGAGAAGCCTCAGTATGGTCAGTTGTCAAAAAATAACAGGAAAAATGCAATACTGATTTTTAAATAGAAAAAAAAATCCCCCCATTCATAGGCACTGATTTTCTTTGTATGGGCTTTGTTAAGTTTTATACTGTCTTAAGGGAAAGTGAGGGATATAAATGAATTCTTCCAGGCTGGGAAACAGAGCAGTGCTCCCTGTGGTAGGGGCAGCAGCACTGGGCAGCAGGTGTAAACAAAATACAGGCCGGAATTTTCCATGGTTGTCTAAAACCAAGATGCTTAAACATCTGGTGGTATCAGGAGATCTCACTAGCTTTACCAATTGAGGTAAGAAAAACAGTGAGGTTTCCAAATGTCACAGGAAGGCTTCACTTTACCTGCTTTGAAACTCTAGAAGTAAAAGCTACAAAATCAAGACAAACATCTGATGGGGGAAGAAGAGCATTCAGGATCTGAATGTCCCAAAGGGACCAAGAAGAATTTTAAGCACTATTTCCCCTGGAATCAGATGGGCCAGGGAGGGGGTTGGATGAACAAGATCCTTCTACTTCACAAAGATCTCTTCAGGGACTACAACCTTTGACAGAAGTGATTGTTGAGAACAGAATCCCAGGGAAAGCTGATTCCAAGAGTGAGTTAAAACCACTGAGATCATAGGGCTTGTAGAAGAATGTTTTAGCCTCCATGGCTAGGACTACAGCCTCGAGGCTGATCTGCTTACAGTGCCAGTCTTCATTGTGGTGAGTTTCAGTCCTGGGCCTGGAACAGAGTAGGGAAGTAGGCAGTGCACATGCCCAGGGAAGAGGTTTGGGATGTACACAAAGGGAAAGGAAAAGATCCCTTCTACCCTGGGCATCCTGCTTTGAAGAAGAAACCAGCTCTGATACAGAAGCACCGTTCTCATAACTGAGATCAATCCTGCATCCCTGTCTTCTCCAGAATGAACCAAGGGCAATGGCCTGGATCCAAGCTGTGGGGACCCTCAGTCCCTAGATTGCTTAAAACCATGGCAAGCTCACAGTGCCTGCTTGACTGGCCAGAGTGCAGAGCAGCATGGCAGATGAAAGGGAAAGTCAATTTGCATACAGGACTACCAGGTTCTAGTTCTGGATCTACCACTAAGGTGCCATGTAACCATGGACACATTAGTTCATTTGTCTAGGAACTGGCTTCCCTCTTCTAAAATGATGGGTGGAAACCAGCTCTTCAACAAATGATAAAAGATCTTCTCTAGACAGGAAACACAGAAAACGTTTATAAACTTGAACTCACAACAACAAAGTAAATGGCAATGGGATCACACTTATCAATAATTACCTTAAGTGTAAATGGGTTGAATTCCCCAACCAAAAGCAAAGACTGGCTGAATGGATACAAAAACAAGACCCCTACATATGCTGTCTACAAGAGACCCACCTCACAACAAGGGATGCATACAAACTGAAAGTGAAGGGCTGGGAAAAGATATTTCACGCAAATGGAGACCAAAAGAAAGCAGGAGTAGCAATACTTATATCAGATAAAATAGACTTTGAAATAAAGGCTGTGAAAAGAGACGAAGGACACTAAATAATGATCAAAGGATCAATCCAAGAAGATATAACAATTATAAATATATATGCACCCAACAAAGGAGCACCACAATATGTAAGACAAATGCTAACAAGTATGAAAGGGGAAATTAACAGTAACACAATAATAATGGGAGGCTTTAATACCCCATTCACACCTATGGATAGATCAACTAAACAGAAAATTAACAAGGAAACACAAACTTTAAATGATACAGGGAGGGAGGAGGGAGGGGGGTTCAGGATGGGGAACACGTGTATACCAGTGGTGGATTCCTGTTGATGTATGGCAAAACCAATACAATATTGTAAAGTAATTAACCTCTAATTAAAATAAATAAAGGATGGCATCATGGACTCAATGGACGTGAGTCTGAGTGAACTCCGGGAGTTGGTGATGGACAGGGAGGCCTGGCGTGCTGCGATTCATGGGGTCGCAAAGAGTCGGACACGACTGCGTGACTGAACTGAACTGATATTAAAAATAAATAAATAAATAATAACAATAAATGATACAATGGAGCAGTTAGACCTAATTGATATCTATAGGACATTTCACCCCAAAACAATGAATTTCACCTTCTTCTCAAGTACACACAGAACCTTCTCCAAGATAGATCACATCCTGGGCCATAAATCTAGCCTTGATAAATTCAAAAAAATTGAAATCATTCCAAGCATCTTTTCTGATCACAGTACTGTAAGATTAGATGTCAACTACAGAGAAAAAAACTTAAAAATACAAACATATGGAGGCTAAACAACACTCTTCTGAAAAAGCAACAAATCACAGAAGAAATAAAAAAGAAATCAAAATATGCATAGAAATGAATGAAAATGAAAACACAACAACCCAAAACCTATGGGATTCAGTAAAATCAGTGCTAAGGGGAAGGTTCATAGCAATACAGGCTTACCTCAAGAAACAGGAGAGAAATCAAATAGATAACCTAACTCTACACCTAAAGCAACTAGAAAAGGAAGAAATGAAGACTCCAGGGTTATAGAAGGAAAGAAATCACAAAAAGTAGGAGAGCAATAAATGTAAAAGGAACAAGATCATAGCAAAAATCAAGAAAACTAAAAGCTGGTTCTTCGAGAAAATAAATAAAATAAACAAAACATTAGCCAGACTCATCAAGAAACAAAGGGAGAAAAATCAAATCAATAAAATTAGAAATGAAAATGGAGAAATCACAACAAACAACACAGAAATACAAAGGATCATAAGAGACTACTATCAGAAACTATACGCCAATAAAATCGACAACTTGGAAGATATGGACAAATTCTTAGAAAAGTATAACTTTCCAAAACTGAACCACGAAGAAATAGAAAATCATAACAGACCCATCACAAGTACAGAAATCAAAACTATAATCAGAAATCTTCCAGCAAACAAAAGCCCAGGACCAGACAGCTTCACAGCTGAATTCTACCAAAAATTTCGAGAAGAGCTAACACCTCTCTTATTCAAACTCTTCCAGAAAATTGCAGAGGAAGGTAAACTTCCAAACTCATTCTATGAGGCCACCATCACCCTAATACCAAAACCTGACAAAGATGCCACAAAAAAAAGAAAACTACAAGCCAATATCACTGATGAACATAGATGCAAAAATCCTTAACAAAATTCTAGCAAACAGAATCCAACAACATATTAAAAAGATCATACATCATGACCAAGTGGGCTTTATTCCAGAGATGCAAGGATTCTTCAATATCCACAAATCAATCTATGTAATACACCACATTAACAAATTGAAAGGTAAAAGCCATATGATTATCTCAATAGACACAGAGAAAACCTTTGACAAAATTCAACATCATTTATCATAAAAACCCTCCAGAAAGCAGGCATAGAAGGACTATACCTCAACATAATAAAACCCATATATGATAAACCCATAGCAAACATTATCCTCAATGGTGAAAAATTGAAACCATTTCCCCTAAAGTCAGGAACAAGACAAGGGTGCCCACTCTCACCACTACTGTTCAACACAGTTTTAGAAGTTTTAGCCACAGCAATCAGAGAAAAAAAAAGAAGTAAAAAGAATCCAGATTGGAAAAGAAGTAAAACTCTCACTGTTTACAGATGACCTAATCCTCTACATAAAAAACCCTAAAGACTCCACCAGAAAATTACTAGACCTAATCAATGAATATAGTAAAGTTGCAAGATATAAAATTAACACAGAGAAATGCCTTCCATTCCTATACACTAACAACAAGAGAACAGAAAAGGAAATTAAGGAAACAATATCATTCACCATTGCAACAAAAAGAATAAAATGCTTAGGAATAAATCTACCTAAAGAAACAAAAGACCTATATATAGAAAACTATAAAACACTAATGAAAGAGATCAAAGATGACACAAATAGATGGAAAAATATACCATGTTCATGGATCAGAAGAATCAATATAGTAGAAATGAGTATACTACCCAAAGCAATCTATAGATTCAATGAAATCCCTATCAAGCTACCAATGGTATTTTTCAGAGAACTAGAACAAATAATTTCACAATTTGTATGGAAATACAAAACCCTCAAATAGCCAAAGCAATCTTGAGAAAGAAGAATGGAACCGGAGGAAGCAACCTGCCTGACTTCAGACTATACTACAAAGCTACAGTCATCAAGACAGTATGGTACTGGCACAAAGACAGAAATATAGGTCAATGGATCAAAATAGAAAGCCCAGAGATAAATCCACGCACCTATGGACACCTTATCTTTGACAAAGGAGGCAAGAATGTATACAATGGAAAAAATACAATCTCTTTAACAAGTGGTACTGGGAAAACTGGTCAACCACCTGTAAAAGAATGAAACTAGAACACTTCTAACACCATACACAAAAATAAACTCAAAATGGACTAAAGATCTAAATGTAACCCAGAAACTATAAAACTCCTAGAGGAAAACAGGCAGAACACCCTTTGACATAAATCACAACAGGATTCTCTATGACCCACCTCCCAGAGTAATGGAAATAAAAGCAAACATAAACAAATGGGACCTAATTAAACTTAAAAGCTTTTGCACAATGAAGGAAACTATGAGCAAGGTGAAAAGACAGCATTCAGAATGGGAAAATAATAATAGCAAATGAAGCAACTGACAAACAACTAATCTCAAAAATATACAAGCAGCTCCTGCAGCTCAATTCCAATTTCTCCAAAGAAGACATACAGATGGCTAACAAACACATGAAAAGATGCTCAGTATCACTCATTATCAGAGAAATGCAAATCAAAACCACAATGAGGTACCATCTCATGCTGGTCAGAATGGCTGCTCTCAAAATGTCTACAAACAATAAATGCTAGAGAGGGTGCGGAGAAAAGGAAACCCTCTTACACTGTTAGTGCAAATGCAAACTAGTACAGCCACTATGGAGAACAATGTGGAGATTCCTTAAAAAATTGGAAATAGAACTGCCGATTGCCAGGAGAAATATCAATAACCTCAGATATGCAGATGACACCACCTTTATGGCAGAAAGTGAAGAGGAACTAAAAGAGGAGAGTGAAAAAGTTGGCTTAAAGCTCAACATTCAGAAAACGAAGATCATGGCATACGGTCCCATCACTTCATGGGAAATAGATGGGCAAACAGTGGAAACAGAGTCAGATTTTATTTTGGGGGGCTCAAAAATCACTACAGATGGTGACTGCAGCCATGAAATTAAAAGATGCTTACTCCTTGGAAGAAAAGTTATGACCAACCTAGACAGCGTATTGAAAAGCAGAGACATTACTTTGCCGACTAAGGTCTGTCTAGTCAAGGCTATGGTTTTTCCAGTGGTCATGTATGGATGTGAGAGTTGGACTGTGAAGAAGGCTGAGCACCAAAGAACTGAGCTTTTGAACTGTGTTGCTGGAGAAGACTCTTGAGAGTCCCTTGGACTGCAAGGAGATCCAACCAGTCCATTCTGAAGGAGATCGGCCCTGGGATTTCTTTGGAAGGAATAATGCTAAAGCTGAAACTCCAGTACTTTGACCACCTCATGCGAAGAGTTGACTCATTGGAAAAGACCCTGATGCTGGGAGAGATTGGGGGCAGGAGGAGAAGGGGACGACAGAGGATGAGATGGCTGGATGGCATCACGGACTCAATGAACATGAGTCTGAGTGAACTCCGGGAGTTGGTGATGGACAGGGAGGCCTGGTGTGCTGCGATTCATGGGGTCACAAAGATTCAGACATGACTGAGTGACTGAACAACAACAAAGACCTCTAAGGTTGCTTTCATATCTAACATGTTATCATTTTAGAAGGTGAAAACATGAAAACACACCTTCCCTAGAAGAAACTGGATGAACTGGATATACTGGGTACATCAATGATTACAAACACAATATGCTTTCTTCACCCTACCTTCCCTTGCCCTTGAATTTTGCAGTGCAGAAGAGTCATACCTTCATTTTACATAGAGTGTTAACTTCAGCAACCAGTACATAAGGCAAAAATCACATATTGTAAAAATAGCCCTTGAAAAAATGCTTTAAATTTTCCACAAGGAACAGTATAGGTGATTCTGTATATACAGTGCAACACTATACAGTTATATGAATTTCTACATGTATTATATATGTATTAAGTATGTAGTGAAGAATATTTAATAAAGAAGAGATATAGAATAGCATTTTAGGTATTTTAAATTATATGAGATAAAGACTGATGATCATGGAAGGATGTAGCAATATGTACAGTTGAACTCATACAAGTTTAATGCCTGTAGAGCTAGTTTATTAAACAAGCTCAACCTGACCAAGTATAAACAGGAAATGGCTGTATTTTTCTTCATTGTTGCTTTCAATATGGTTACCTCAAACCAGTTTCCCTGCCTTGTGAAAATGTCCTAGACAAATCTCCTGACTTTTAAAATTGAAGTATAGTTGATTTACAATATTGTGTTAGTTTCAGATCTAAAATCTCCTGGCTTTCAGGCCACTTTAAAAACAAGCCTTATTTTAACATTTTAAAAATCCAATATAAGTCAATATTTTAATCTCATATCCAATTCAAAGCATCTCTCATTCTCCTGGCTCAGAGAACCAAAAAGCTGGACAAGAAGTCATAAGAGTTCTTTCAACTCTTTCTTGTGTGGCCTGTTAACTAACTTGAAACAATTTTTCCCAGAATTCCCTCTCCTATAGAGACATTGGCCCCAAAACCAGATGTAGAAGCAACAGTCTCATGTAGACTTCTCCATCAGTTCCCACTGAGTATAAGGTCTAATTCCTATAACAAACCCATCATAATTCTACTCCTCTCATCAAACCCAGACTGGTACACTTTCCCTTCTTACACACTTCTGCTTGCTTCTCTGAGATAGAGAGATTATAGGAGAAGGGAACCAGCTTATGCCAGTGTGCTGCTAAGTCATTTCAATCATGTCTGACTCTTTGTGACTCCATGGACCATAGCCCACCAGGCTCCTCTGTCCATTGGATTCTCCAGGCAAGAATACTGCAGTGGGTCACCATGCTCTCCTCTGGGGATCTTCCTGAGCCAGGGATCCAACCTGTGTCTCTTGCTTTAGCACGCAGGTTCTTTGCCACTAGAGCCACCTAGGAAGCCCATCTCATGTCAATGATGCTATTAAAATGCCTCTGTCATGGCAGCCACCAAAATGCTGGATCTTCTATGGTCCACAGCTGCCAGGCAGTGGGATCTTTGGACCTCTGGATAGTCCACAGGGACCTCTGAGTAGCTGTCTCCTGACTCTGGTGACACACTCTGGCTGATCAGTTCTGACCCCTTCAGCTTTTCTACCTGAAGGAAATCCTGATGCCTCTTACTTCTAAGAATCCCCCTGTTCCAACAAGCCACCTTCTTGGGTAGGGTCCCTGAAAGATGACTCTAGCTACCTTGCCTACAGTCCTCTCAGCCCCCAGGATCGCATCTTGGACCACTAAGTGATGGAAACACAGCCTATCCTGCTGCCCCTATATTTGGACTGCTCTTCCTGCTTCTCCAGCCAGCTTTGCCCTTCAGACTTCTCCAGGTGAGAAGTAAGCATGAATCTCTTTAATCCTAAACATCCCTAAATTCCAAAGAAAGCACATAAATTTCTCCCAAGAGCTACATCACAGCTATTCCATCCCAAGAAAATACTGGGATGGCTGGAGAAAAGCCAGTACTTACTGATACCTTCAATCTCCTTCTTGAATTTCTAGCCTTCTCTTCACTATGCTGCTGGGGTGGTAGTCTCCGGATGGTTTTTGTTAAATTTTAATGAGTTCCGCAGATGTTTTTTGAACATGGGTTTTTTAATCACCTATTATAGTTGGCTTTTGGTCTTTAGTTCTATTGAATATCCTTATATTATTTCTCTAAACCTTAGCTTTGAGCAAGAGTCCTTAAAATGAGTAATAATAGTCTGTGGTATAATTTTAGGAACCCTAGGAAAGTCTGCCTCCCCAAATATTTTCCTCTCTCCTTCCTTCTATGAGGCATTAGACTCCACCATTAGAAATGTATTTTGGGGGCTTTCCTGGTGGCTCAGTGGTAAAGAGTCCACCTGCCAATGCAGGAAACACAGGTTCGATCTCTGGTCCAGGAAGATTCCACATGCTGCAGAGCAACTAAGCCTGTGTGCCACAACTATTGAGCCTGTGCTCTGGAGCCCAAGAACCATGACTACTAAAGCCCGAGCTCCACAACAAGTGAAGCCACCAAAATGAGAAGCCTGTGCACTGCAACTAGAGAGTAGCCCCCACTTGTCACAACTAGAGAAAGGCTTGACAGCAATGAAGGCCCAGCAAAGCCAAAAATCAATAATTTTTTTTAAATATTTGATTTGACAGATTATGCACTCAAGGATCCTTGGGGGAAACACCTTCAGCTATTATTCTTTAGCAACACTTTGCCATGAACAAGTAAATCAGATTGCCTTCCAGAGAGACAATTATTTGAGTAGTGCTGAGAATAAACTCCAACACAGGTAAGTTTTGATGAGAAAAATCTAAGTTTGGATCACAGGTTGTATAGGTGTTGAATCTGAGTCATCAGGGACCAGCACAAGAGCCATGGAGCAAAGACCAAGAGAACAAGGAAGAATGTTGAAAGGTAGAAAGAAATGGTTCCCTCATTCAAATTTTTCTAGGTAGTCCTTGACACAAGGAATATGTTATGTGCTATGTAAAAGTTTATTTTAATTGCTTAAGAGCATAATAATCTCATTTCTGAGGATAAAATATTTAAATGCCTTTTTAAATCTCACATCGAGTTTGTCCTCCTTCACCCCAATACTTGTTTCCCTAAATTATTTCATCACCTCATGTATATTTGAACTAAGGTGTTAAAAATTTTAGAAAACATGTTTATTTAGTGACTACATGCTAATTCGCTTCAGTCATGTCCAACTCTTTGCAACGCCATGGACTTAGTCCACCAGGCTCCTCTATTCATGGGGATTCTCCAGGCAAGAATACTGGAGTGGGTTGCCATGCCCGCCTGGGAAGGAGGCATAGGAGATGCATGGAAGATCCCTGGGATCTTCCAGACACAGTAATCAAACTCTCATCTCTTACATCTCCAACATTGGCAGGCTGGCTCTTGACCACTAGTGCCAACTGGAAAGCCAGAGGTGAGTTCATTTGGGGTGGGGGGAGCTCTGTTAATGCTTAGCTACAGAAGCAGAGGAACTTCAATAGTGAACCAGATTTAATCACACAGTGTTACCCTTTCACTCTTTATTTCTGACACTGATATGGAGGGACAGAGAATTGGATAAAGATACCATGGACCAGAATAGTGGTTCTCAAACTTCAGTGAACACCAGAATCACCAGGGAGCTTGTTGAAAACACAGATCCCAGGGCCCCACACCCAAAGACCATACTTTGAAAAACTCTGAGCTGGGACAAATGCAGACCCCTAGGTCTGCCTATCCCTAAGACACATACATACACATCTCTCAGACACATGTTCAGTTTTCCACAAACCCCGTTTTCAGTGCATATCAACTCCCCCAAAGTTTGGTCCTAGCAAGTTCCCTTGCTTCACTTCCATTTTCTCAACCCACACAACTCAGTAAAACCTCAAGAAAAGGTTTGTGGATGTTTCTTTCCAGGACAGAGGCCCCACCCCTTAACCACATCCTTCAGGGAGATTGAGGTATAAAATAGGAATGCCAGATTACTGATTTGCAAAGAAAAATCTGTCCACAGGTGGAGGCTGGATACTTGCACTGCTGCATTCTCTCCCTAGAAGAAATCTCACATGGGAAGAAGCTCATACTCAACGGTTTGCTTATTGGGCATGGAATCAGGCAAGGACTTTGGGTACAGGAACCACTATTAGGTGCTGTTAGGTTGAGAGTGTCTGATGCTTCTGTCTTCATAATCAAGATCCACTTTCCCATAGTACCCAATGGGGCAAGGCAGACTCTGTCTTAGATAAGGCTTTGAAAGGAACTGCCATTAGCACAGGTGACATGTGTTTGTACCTGTGTCCCTGAGGGGACCAACATCTTTTCTGGTGGACACATTTCCTCATTGGTGAACGTGAAGTAGCTCAGTCGTGTCCGACTCTTTGCAACCCCTGGACTGTAACCTACTAGGCTTCTCCATCCATGGGATTCTCCAGGCAAGAATACTGGAGTGGATTGCCATTTCCTTCTCCAGGGGATCTTCCCGACCCAGGGATTGAACCCGGGTCTCCCGCATTGGAGGCAGACGCTTTAACCTCTGAGCCACCAGGGAAGTCCTTCACTAGGAGTCATAAAATAAATATCTATTGTATTATGAGTTAACTCAAAATGACTGCATTCCCTTCACTCAGGATGCATTATGTGATCATTTACAGACCTGAAAGTCATCCTGTCTCTTTGAAGAGACTTAATTTCTCTGAGATTTAAGTTGAACACCACCACATAAAGGATCAGAGGAAAGGGATGGAATCAGTCTTCCATTAATTCTTGGGGAGCAGTTTTAAGTTCTGGATTACAACAGTTTTAAGGTCCAGGACATAGAAGGAAAAAGAAAATTCCTGGCAAAGGGTAAGGATGTGGAGCAACAGAAGCTATGGTTCCACATATGACCCCTGTAGCACTGTGGCCAGAGACAAATGAACCCTGATGAACTTTCCTAAAGCCATCCAGAGGCCTGGCCTCAGTCATGGGAGATGGAAAAATTATAGGACCAAGCTATTGGTTTGATCTTGTATTGGGTACTTTTAAATTTTACCCAAAATGGTATCTCAATTCTTCAAAATTATAGTCTTTTAAATTTTTCTTCTCAAAATAATAGATTATTCTGGTTATGCAAAAGATTCATTAGTAATACCAGGACTCATACAGTTCAATATCAGAAAAACAAACAGTTCAATCAAAAAATGGGCAATAAATGTAAACAGACACTTCTACAAAGAAGACATACAGAGGGCCAATAAACACGTGAAAAGATGCTCAACATCACTGATTATTAGAGCAATACAAAATCTCAGTGTAGGTGATACCTGCAATGAGGTATCACCTCACCCTAGTCAGAATGGCCATTACCAAAAAGTCTACAAACTATGAATGCTGGAGAGGGTGTAGAGAAAAGGGACCCCTCTTGCACTGTTGGTGGGAATGCAAATTGATACAGCCACTATGGAGGAGAGTATGAAGATTCCTTTAAAAACTAGAAATGAAACAACCGTTAGCTTAGCTTAGCTCAGACGCTCAGTTATGTTTGACTCTTTGCAATCCCATGGATCCCACCAGGCTCCTCTGTCCATGGAATTCTCCAGGCAAGAATACTGGAGCAGGTAGCCATTCTCTTCTCCAGGGGATCTTCTGACATAGGGATCAAAAACTGGGTCTCCTGCATTGCAGGTGGATTCTTTAGCATCTGAACCACCAAGAAAGACCCAAAGGGACCAAGCCCTTAATCAAAAACCAATAATAATATTGGTATCTACTGAAGCATATCCCAGAGCACAACTCCCATCCCTCAGAACAACTCTCTTTTGTGAAGACCAATCATGAAGGATCACCCCACCGTGATTCCAGGACTAACAGAAGGAGTGAAAATTCAAGACCTCTGTATATTTGAGTCATATTCTGCTTTGTTTTTTCAATAACTAAGGCACATCTATAATTGAAACAAGCAGTTACAAGATTTTTCTATTCAGCACAGAGATAGAGTCTTACTGCTAATTTATACTCTGCCATCAACTCTGTGTGGTACAGACAAACTTCCCCTCTCTGGGCCTCTGATTTCATACCAGAAAATACAGGGATCAGCCAAAGTGATCTTTAAAGTTTCTTTCAATACAATGATCTGTGTTTCTATAAAAATAAAGGCTAATACAGGGGATGTATGATACTAATGGTAGCATAGTGCTTGGTGCTTAATAAAAATACTTAACTCTTTCAACTTGATGTACACCATTTCATTTAATCCTCCCTGCAACCTTGTGAGGGATGTGCTGTTAACCCCCATTATTCTGGTTGCTATTGAGGCAACAAACTATTTTTGATATCAATAAATAGAATGATAAGTATTGGGCTTCTCAGGTGGCTCTGTTCAGTTCAGCTCAGTTGCTCAGTTGTGTCTGACTCTTTGCAACCCCATGAATCGCAGCACGCCAGGCCTCCCTGTCCATCACCAACTGCCAGAGCTCACTCAAACTCACGTCCATTGAGTCGGTGATGCCATCCAGCCATCTCATCCTCTGTCATCCCCTTTTCCTCCTTCCCTCAAACGCTCCCAGCATCAGAGTCTTTTCCAAGGAGTCAACTCTTCGCATGAGGTGGCCAAAGTACTGGAGCTTCAGCTTTAGCATCATTCCTTCCAAAGAAATCCCAGGGCTGATCTCCTTTAGAATGGACTGGTTGGATCTCCTTGCAGTCAAAGGGACTCTCAAGAGTCTTCTCCAACACCACAGTTCAAAAGCATCAGTTCTTCGGTGCTCAGCTTTCTTCACAGTCCAACTCTTGCATCTATACATGACTACTGGAAAAACCATAGCCCTTGACTAAACGGACCTTTGTTGACAAAGTAATGTCTCTGCTTTTCAATTGCTATCTAGGTTGGTCACAACTTTTCTTCCAAGGAGTATGTGTCTTTTAATTTCATGGCTGCAGTCACCATCTGCAGTGATTTTGTGGTAAAGAATCCACCTGCCAAGCAAAAGATGCAGGTTCGATCCCTGAGTCAGGAAGATCCCTTGTAGAAGGACATGGCAACATACTCCAGTATTCTTGCCTGGAGAATTCCATGGACAGAGGAGCTTTGTGGGCTGCAGTCCATAGGGTCACAAAGAGTCAGACATGACTTGGTGACTAAACAACAACATAAGTTTTATAAATATATAAATAACAACAATAAGATATTAAATATTTTTGCTTAAAAGCAAAATGACCGTATCTCACAGTTTCCTGAGGTCAAGAATCTGGGGACTCTCTTGGGCTGTGTGGCTTAGTGTCTTTCCTGCAGCTGCAGTCAGACAGTGACTGTAGCAGGGACTGCAGGAGGCTGGAGCAGCTGGGGGCTGACTGAGCATCCTCCATGTTCATGCACAGTCTATTCTCATTATTTGAAGTACTTATACCCTATAAAGTCACCACTATAAAAACTAAATTAGCAAATGCTCCTGAGGAAATACCAGGTTTAAGTTCCCGCAAGCCTCTCTTTACAATATTTTCAACAACTGATCAATATGTAAACCTTGTTTCATGTGTTTCCGACACCTTATTGGATCCATATTGTTGGTTCATTCACATTAAACTCACAGCCAATAGCAATAGAACACATGCCTGAAGGAAATGTATCCAACACACCTATTTTCTCCATAGAGCACATGACAGTCTTCTTGCACTTAGGAACACGAGGCTGCACTTCAATACTGCACTTGGGGGTCACTTTAAGCAGCAAAAACACCAATAAAAAATACAAACACACACTCTACAAAACATGGCACAAAATATTAGACTGCCGAAAGGACACTTGTTTAGTGTGTGTGAATGTGCTAAGTTACTTCAGTCATGTCTGATTCTTTGCAACCCTATGAACCCTGCCAGGCTCCTCAGTCCATGGGATTCCCAGGCAAGAATACTGGAGTGGGTCACCAGGCCCTCCTCCACAGGGTCTTCCCCCCGCCCAAGGATCAAACTCGTGTCTCACATCTCCTGCATTGGCAGGTGGATTCTTTACCACTAGCACCATCTAAGTGCTGAAACAAGAAGGCAGAGATTGAAGTCTTGTTTAATATTAGCTAGGAACTGTGCATCAGGTGACTCAAATTATTTGTCACTATACGCATGTCCCCAAAGGACCACAAAAGCCCTCTGCAAGTATTGATTTTGGTTTACACATAAATTTTGGCAAGTAGGGAGATTTACCTGTAGGGAAGATCAACAGTATTTTGAGAGCTTCTCAATTTGGTTTCTAGCTCCAATACTTTGGCCACCTGATGCAAAGAACTGGCTCATTGGAAAAGACCCTGATGCTGGGAAAGATTGAAGGCAGGAGGAGAAGAGGATGACAGAGGATGAGATGGTTGGATGGCATCACCATCTCAATGGACACGAGTTTGAGTAAACTCTGGGAGTTGGTGATGGACAGGGAGGCCTGGCGTGCTGCAGTCCATGGGGCCACAAAGAGTCATACGTGACTGAGTGAACTGAACCTGAACTCATTTGGGCTTCCTCACAGCATGGTGGGTTCTAGACAGCTAGACAGCTTACTCAGAAGCTGGTGACTTCAGCATGAATGTTCCAGCAAGCAAGCTAGAAACTGCATCACCTTTTCTGACCTACCTTCTAAGGTCATGTAGCATTATATCCACTGCATTCAATCAGTTACAAGCAAGCCACAAACATGTCCAGATTCAAAAGTAAAGAGCATAGGCCCCATCTTCTGAAAGGAAGCAGCAAGGTTCTAGAAGAAAATGGGTGATGGGAGAATGTTGTGGCCATCTTGGGAAAATACAATTTGTTGTACCCATTTTACAGATGAGGAAATGGAGGTGTGGAAAGTTAAACAGAGTGCTCAATATCACCCAGTTAATATGTAGCAGAGCCAGAATCTGAACCCAGGCTTCTCTGACTTCAAAGCCTATTCCTAACCACTTTGCATCCTGCTCCATGTAGTGTTCCCTTTGGTTTATAATCCATAGTTTCAACACAGTTACACACAAAAACTGGAGCGTACCAGTGTGGCTGAGCAAAGGGCTTCATGAAACATGGAATTTTAGGGGGAATCTGTAGAAAAGAAAGGAAGTTGCTTGGCAACTGCTGTGAGAGAGATTGAGCAAAGCATGAAACTGAATACAAAGAAGTCAAGGAAAATAGAACAAAGGTCGAACAAATCAAGGTCTAATCAAGATTAGACACAATAGAAAGAAGGGATAATGGAGAAATCTTGAGTCTTCAGGCCTAGCAAACACACAGAGAAACAGAATCACATGGACAGAAATGCAGTAGAACCCGGACACTGAAGGCAGCACAGATACCCACAGGTGAGCTGGCCAGCACAGAATGACCTTTAGCACATTCAGAAAATTCTATCACAAGACTGCTGCTGCTAAGCTGCTAAGTCACTTCAGTCGTGTCCGACTCTGTGTGACCCCATAGACGGTAGCCCACCAGGCTCCCCCGTCCCTGGGATTCTCGAGGCAAGAACACTGGAGTGGGTTGCCATTTCCTTCTCCAATGCATGACAGTGAGAAGTGAAAGTGAAGTCGCTCAGTCTTGTCCGACTCTTAGCGACCCCATGGACTGCAGCCTACCAGGCTCCTCCGTCCATGGGATTTTCCAGGCAAGAGTACTGGAGTGGGGTGCCGTTGCCTTCTCCACTATCACAAGACAAGCCCCTGTTTTCATCCATCACTTGAGAACTAGATTTCTGGTTCTGGGGGCCCCAGAATAAACTAGAAAACTGAAAACTAAGGTGCAGAATTCAGAGTCTGCCAGAAACATGCTACCCATAGGGCCATTCATTGACTATAAAAGGGGGGATGGGAGGTACCTACTTCTTGGCGAAGTTATATTAATACAAGCCAGCAGCATGTTTTTCAATGACAACTAATCCCCAGTTCAGGCAAAGCAGCCTATTGGTGAAAGGACAAGCCAAGGATCACTGCTTCATTACAATAGTTAGCTGTGATTACACTTGACACAATTTTTCCCATGAAAATGATTATTTGAATGCTCAGATAAAATCAGCATTTTGGTCACTCAGATCTAGGCTTGTCTTAACTAAGTGTCTCAGAATGAAGGAAGGACCCCAATCCTCAGTGGAAGAAATCTGGGAACCCAAAACCTCTGATGAAGGGCTCCAGAGGGGCCCATCTTCCTGATGATAATTCTGAGTCTCAGATTCCTCATTGCTCTTATTGGCTGACCAATATTCATTTTCTTTTTCTTGCTGACTATTCTAGTTTTCCATTGATTTGTAACAGCTTAGCAAATTGGGTGACTTTAAAACAACAGCTTGATTTTGTTCATGATTTTGTGGGTCAGGACTTCAGGAAAGGTTTGAGCAGTTCTTACTTGGGGCCTTCATGTGGCTGTAGTCAAGTGCCAGCTGGGGTTGCAGTCATCTGAAGGCTCGAGTGGACTGGATGTCCAACATGGTACACACACAGGGCAGACGTTGATGCCAACTCTTGTCCAGAAGCTCAGCTGGGACTAAAGACTGGAGCACCAACATCTCCATGATAATGATCTCAGGATGGTCAGCCTTCTAACATGGTGACTAGCTTCTTCCAGAGTTTCCCAAGAAAGCCAAACAGGGGCCATAAGCAAGGCCTTCTCCAATAGCCTTGGAAATCATTTCCACCATATTCTATTAGTAGATGTAATCATAAGCAATCCGATTTGGGGGGGGTGCAAGACATACCTCTTGATGGGAAGAGTGTTGAAGAATGTTAATGAAGGCTATGTTTTAAAGTTTCCTACTAGAGGTCAAAATGTGTTCTTCTAAAAGATGTTGAAATCCCAGCCCCAGTCCTGTGAATGTGATCTTATTTGGAAATAGGGTCTTTGTAGATGATCAAATTAAGATGAGGTGATGAGGGTGGGCCTAATTCACCTAATCCAATATGACTATGTCTTTATTGTTGTTCAGTCACGAACTTATGTCACTCTTTGGGACCCTGTGGACTGGTCATGCCAGGCTACTCTGTCCTCCACTGTCTCCCAGAGTTTGCTTAAATTCATGTCACTGAGTGGATAATGCCATCCAACCATCTTATCCTCTGCCACGCCCTTCTCCTTTTGCCTTCAATCTTTCCCAGCATTTTCCCAGTCTTTTCCAGTGAGTCAGCTCTTCATATCAGGTAGCCAAAGTATTGGAGCTTTAGCATCAGTCCTTCTAATGAACATTAAGGGTTGATTTCCTTTAGGATTGACTGGTTTGATCTCCTTGCATTCCAAGCAACTCATGAAAAGTGGAAATCTGGACCCAGAGAACACACACACACAGGGAGAATGCCATGTGAAGAGAGAGGCAGAGATCTGGATGATGCCAAGGAACAAGCCAAGGAATGCCAAAGATTGCCAGCAAACCACCAAACTACAAAAAATACATAGAACAGATCTTTGCTCACATCCCTCAGAAAGAATCTACCATGCCAGCATCTTGATCTCAGACTTCTCGCCCCCAGAACTGTGAGGCAATACATATTGATCGTTTAAATCATCCAATTTGTGGTACTTTGTTATGGCAGCACTAGAAAAAGAATACATTCCCATGTAAGCTAAAAGAGCCTTGATTTTGTTTAAGAAAACAAGCCTAGGTAAACACATCCACCTTCCCAGACACTCTTGCTGCTTAGAGATGGCCAGAAAACACTGATCTACCAGGGATTTCTGTTTACTTGAAAAAAGGTCATCCTTTCTACTTTCTCCACGTCTCCTTCTTACTGCCTGCAATGCAGACACGAGCTATAGGAACAAATCAACCATTGTGCAACTCTGAGGACACAAGCAGATCCAGAAGATGGAAAGAACCTGAGTCCCCCACCACCACCCCATCTCTTGCTTGAGGGTAGCCCTCTCAGTTCAACAAATGGGTCACCATTGACAGAGCATCTCTTGTGTACCAGGCATGCACCATGCTAGGTGCTGGCGAGTCTTCTCTACCTGCCTCTAATGATCTATCTTTAATTTCAGTGGCAGCTCATCTCGCTTAATGAGATAAGTACAGGCCTGGGATGTGGATGTGATATTAGGGACTCCCAGAGGGAAGTTTCCTACCCAGCCTGCCAGAAGAGCTTCCTGGAACTCCCTTCAGGGAGGAACCCCAGAAATGTTCAGCCTTCAACATCTCTTTCAGTCACTGGGGAGATGAGGGCCAGAGAAATGCTCCCCAACCCCTCAACAAGAAACACAACTTCCTAGAGTATCAGGTGGTCAGACCAGGGCTCTCTGAAGGCCCTGGATGCTGAGAACTACATGGCTGAGGCTGCCTCCAGATCCCCTGGCAGACACCACCTCAGGACTCCTAGCAACAAGGGCCTCCCAGGCTGTCCTGGGAGACACCTCAGGCTGTCTCAGAGTAGGCAAGCTCACACTGTTCTCAAGAGGTCTAATCAACAGCAACTTGAAAGAAGCCATACCATGGATAAAACAAAGTGGGCCTAGAACCTGGTGGCTAAATGTCCTTTGGGGGTTTCCCTGGTGGCTCAGATGGTAAAGAATCTGCCCACAATGTGGGAGACCCAGGTTCGATCCCTGGGTCAGGAAGATCCCCTGGAGAAGGGAAAGGCTACCCATGCCAATATTCTTCCCTGGAGAAATCCAGGCACAGAGGCTATAGTCCATGGGGTTGCAAAAAGTAGGATATGACCACTTTCAAATGTCCTTTAAGCTGTGAGGCTCTGCAGTCAGCCCGTTTCTCATAATCACTTCTCAACATCACCAGCAACAGCAACGTGGTGGATTCCAGGGTTTTCTACAGAAAGCGAGCACACTAGGCTTCCTGCTGATCCAAGTCTGGCTTTCCTCATGCCACTGGGAATCCAGGCAGATGATCAGCATGGTCCTGAGGAGCCTGAGAACAGAAGTCATTCTAAAAAGTTCACTGCTCACAGCCCTTCCAGAACTTTCACCAGTCCAAGGCAATCACCATCCTCCAGGACCCAGGCCCACACACATGACTCTTTTCAGAGGCAAGAGCTGACTGGAACCTGCTCCTCATTCACTTCCAAACTCTCGCCTCCCTTCCAGAAGAAGTATAAACAAGGCCCTCAACACAGCCAGAGAGGGATGGTAATGGGTTTCCATAGTCGCTCTGCCAATGGATGTAAAGACCAGGAAGGCGGAGTGGGGTGGAATGTTAATGAAACAGATCTGTCCTCAGATCTGTTTTAAGACAGATCTGTTTTACAGCCTTGCAACGGTTACTGAAACTCTCTGAGCCACAGTTTTCTCATCTATGAAAGTGAAAGTGTTAGTCACTCAGTCGTGTCCAACGTTTTGTGACCCCATGGACTGTAGCCTGCCAGGCTTCTCTGTTCATGGGATTCTCCAGGCAAGAATACTGGAGTGGGTTGCCATCCCCTACTCCAGGGGATGTTGCCAACCCAGGAATGTATCTCATCTATGAAACAAGGTAATAATACTTACCACTCATTGAGAGGATTAGATAACAAAATGTATGCGGAGCATCTAGCAAGCTACCTGGCACATAGCAGGAGATAATCAATAACCAAAGGGCCCCTTCTCTACTTCCCTTGTCACACTGTGATTTCCAAAATTGTCTGGGGAAGAAACCATAAGGAATTGGAGTTGCACTGCCATGTCCCTTTAAGAGTGAGGTTCACATTGTCTCTTTTCTATGTCCCCCATGGCAGCTACCATGGTGCTTACCCATGGTACATGCCCAGAGGCACAGTAATAAAGGAGTTAAGAAGAGCGAGGGGAAATGAAAGAGGGAGGACAAGAAGAAGATAGTCTCATCAGAATGGCATTTGCTGTTAAAAGAGCATTTTTGAAGCCAGGATAAAGCCAGTGGTGCAGTGAGGTAGCAATAAAAACCAGCTCTCTCTGGCACACTGAACAAGCCCAATGTTTTCCCCACAGGTAGATTCAGTGTGAAAAAGGACTACAGCACCCCCCAGACTTGGGAAGGGGACCTCCTACCCACCCACTCACACTTCATCCACACCCTCACCATGTCCCACTGATTCTTCCTCTGGTAGCCTTCTCTATTCTCTCTCTTTTCTGAATTTTTCAACTTATATTCCATAGATTTTAAAATTAAACATTATATAAATAATATATGTTTCTTAATCTAGGCTGTATACAATTGTTTCCAGTTTTACTGAGAAATAAGTGATATATAATTATATTAGTGTAAGACATACAACATGATTTGGTATGTGTATATACCATGAGATGACTATCACAGTAAGTTTAATTAACATCCATCACCTTACATAGTTATAATTTTTTTTCTTACAATGAGAACTTTTAAAATCTACTCAGAAACTTGTAAATATACAATACAGTATTGTTAACTATAGTCATCATGCTATACATGACATCCCCAGAACTTATTCATCTTATAACTGGAAGTTTGTATTTCCTGACCACCTTCACCCACCGCTCTCCCTTCCACTTGACTCTCTCCCTTCCGACTGTCACCACCAGAATCTCAGCCCTTCCCATCTTGCTGTCTCTCCCTTGAGCACCTCCATCCAGGCCATTCTGCCAACCTCCCAGCCCTGCCTTCTCAGATTCAATGTCTTAATGGCTATCATTGACTTCCAAAGAGACTGATCGTCTCAAGCCATTCATATGTCATAAGATGTTTTAAAATAACACACAATGGATAATCATCATAAAAAGATTTGAAAACCAAAAGAGAGCCCCCCCAAATTTTTCATAGGGCCACTCTCCCCCAGAGATAAGAAAACCAAAGCCTAGAGAGCCTCAGTCACCTTGGCAGGAGTACTCAACCCTTCTATATAAACTGGTAGTTCCCGGATTCAATCCCAAACATTCTTCTCTGGAGCAATGGTCCTAACCACTATACACACTGCCTGTACGACAGAAATGAGATTGAAAAGAAGGTTTGGGGTCAAATCATAGATCATGGATCAAACACCATCATCAGATATCATAATCCTGTTATGTTGACATAAAAAGTCATTGTAGATTCAGAGGAAGGATGTAATTAAAACCAGCACGCACATACAAGAGATGGCAGCACAACCTTTAGGGAAGGTAATATAGTATTATATTTTCAGGGCCTAGAAAGGGCTCTTTGATCCATTGACCTGATATCTGATATTTATATTGAAACATAATAGAATGGGAAAGACTAGAGATCTCTTCAAGAAAATTACAGATACCAAGGGGACATTTCATGCAAAGATGGACACAATAAAGGACAGAAATGGTATGGACCTAACAGAAGCAGAAGATATTAAGAAGAAGTAGCAAGAATACACAGAAGAAGTATACAAAAAAGATCTTCATGACCCAGATAATCATGATAATGTGATCACTCACTTAGAGCTAGACATCCTGGAATGTGAAGTCAAGTGGGCCTTAGGAAGCATCACCACGAACAAAGCTAGTGGAGGTGATGGAATGCCAGTTGAGCTATTTCAAATCCTAAAAGATGATGCTGTGAAAGTGCTACACTCAATATGTCAGCAAATTTGGAAAACTCAGCAGTGGCCACAGGACTGGGAAAGGCCAGTTTTCATTCCAATATCTAAGAAAGGCAGTGCCAAAGAATGTTCAAGTTCAGTTCAGTTCAGTTCAGTCGCGCAGTCGTGTCCGACTCTTTGCGACCCCATGAATCGCAGTACGCCAGGCCTCCCTGTCCATCACCAACTCCCAGAGTTCACTCAGACTCACGTCCATTGAGTCTGTGATGCCATCCAGCCATCTCATCCTCGATCGTCCCTTTCTCCTCCTGCCCCCAATCCCTCCCAGCATCAGGGTCTTTTCCAATGAGTCAACTCTTCGCATAAGGTTCAAACTACCACACAATTGCACTCATCTCACATGCTAGCAAAGTAATGCTCAAAATTCTCCAAGCCAGGCTTCAACAGCACGTGAACTATGAACTTCCATATATTAAAGCTGGATTTAGAAAAGGAAGAGGAACCAGAGATCAAATTGCCAACATCCATTGGATCATTGAAAAAGTGAGAGAGTTCCAGAGAAACATCTGCCTCTGAACACCAAAGTCTTTGACTGTGTGGATCACAACAAACTGTGGGAAATTCTTCAAGAGATGCAAATACCAGACCACCTGCCTGCCTCCTGAAAATCTGCATGCAGGTTAAGAAGCAACAGTTAGAACTGGAAATGGAACAACAGACTGGTTCCAAATCGGGAAAGCCATATGTCAAGGCATATTGTTACCCTGTTTATTTAACTTATATGCAGAGTACATCATGAGAAATGCCAGGCTGGATGAAGGACAAGCTTGAACCAAGATTGCCAGAAGTATCAATAACCTCAGATATGCAGATGACACCACCCTTATGGCAGAAAGTGAAGAGGAACTAAAGAGCCTCTTGATGAAGGTGAAAGAAGAGAGTGAAAAAGTTGGCTTAAAGCTCAACATTCAGAAAACTAAGATCATGGCATCCGGTCCCATCACTTCACGGCAACTAGATGGGAAAACAATAGAAACAGTGACAAACTTTATGTTTTGGGGCTCCAAACCACTGCACATGGTGACTGCAGCCATGAAATCAAAAGACACTTGCTCCTTGGAAGAAAAGCTATGACCAACCTAGACAGCATATTATAAAGCAGAGACATTACTTTGTCAACAAAGGTCTGTCTAGTCAAAGCTATTGTTTTTCCAGTAGTCATGTATGGATGTGAGAGTTGGACCATAAAGAAAACTAAGCACCAAAGAACTGATGCTTTTGAACTATGATGTTGGAGAAGACTCTTGAGAGTCCCTTGGACTGCAAGGAGATTCAACCAGTCAATGCTAAAGAAAATCTGTCCTGAATATTCATGGGAAGGACTGATGCTGAAGCTGAAACTCCAATACTTTGGCCACCTGATGCAAAGAATTGACTCAAATGGAAAAGACCCTGATGCTGGGAAAGATTGAAGGTGGGAAGAGAAGGGGACTACAGAGGATGAGATGGTTGGATGACATCACCAACTTGATGGATGTGAGTTTGAGCAAGGTCCAGGAGTTGATGATGGACAGGAAAGCCTGGTGTGCTGCAGTCCATGAGGTCTCAAAGAATCGGACATGACTAAGTGAATGAACTAAACTGATAAGGGTATACGTGTAAGACTGCCCATGGCGCAATATTTCAAATAGAAAAAAAATCTAACCTAAATTAACCTAAATGATGTCCACAGTGTTCTGCACTGTGGACAGGCACTTCCATGCCTCCATATGAGCACCTCAGCCTGCAATGCCCTTATCCCAGCCTTCAAAGTTCAAGGCAAACTCGTCCTCCTCCACGACCAACTTCTCATCCCCTGAGTTCAACTTTATTATCATTTCTCCATGTGGCTTCAGATTGCTTTGCCAGTGCAGCCAGTACCTCTCTTTGACTCTCCCTTACTCTGAGTTTTATCAGTGCCTGGCTCTCACCCCAGGCAGTTTCTGCCTTCTGTGTCTGAATCTTCCCACCTTATAGTACCTGGCACATAGGGGCTTATTCACTGAGTTGAATTGCCCATGCCTGTAGTTATATGTGTTTCCCTGATAGCTCAGTTGGTAAAGAATCTGCCTGCAATACAGGAGACTCTGGTTCAGTTCCTGGGTTGGGAACTTCAGCTGGAGAAGGGATAGGCTATGCACTCCAGTATTCTTGGGCATCCCTTGTGGCTCAGCTGGTAAAGAATCCACCTGCAATGCGGGAGACCTGGAATCGATCCCTGGGCTGGGAAGATCCCCTCGAGAAGGGAAAGACTGTCCACTCCAGCATTCTGGCCTGGAGAATTCCATGGACTGTATAGTCCATGGGGTTGCAAAGAGTCAGACACAACTGAGAGACTTTCACTTCACTAGTTATATAATATTTCATAATTCAGAAAGCACAGTCACAAATAGGCACCTTTGACTCTTAAAAGATTAAAAAGCAGCAAAATAACAAAGGAGCCGTTTAGATTAATTTTTTTTAAAGCAGCAGAAGTCAATTTTTTGTTCCCATTTTAGAGATAAGGAAACTGAGGCTCACAACTGAGTTTTCCAAAGGTCACGCAACCAGTGAAGGACAATGGTCTTCTGATTTGAATGCCATGATCTCTCTACAACACCAAGAAGAGGGAGGGATGAGTTAAGGTGCTGGCTTAGCTGGCTTACCCTTTGCTGGCTATTACTCACCTTCACTGTGGGGAGACCTCATGGCACCCAAGGGACTGGGAAAGGAGCTTCTAAGGAGCCAGATCCCTTGAGAGTAAGTAATTTCTCCACTTGCCATCTGAACTGTCATTTCTCCTTACACAGTCTTTAAGCTGGTTCTGATCCCCAATTCACCCCAATTCTATACACCTAATCTCAAGTTTTTTTAAAAAAATGTTTATCTACTTATTTATTTATTCATTTATTTGGCTGCATTAGGTCTTAGCTGCAAGGATCTTTGCTGCATCATGCGGGATCTTTCACTGTGGCGCACAGACTCTCTAGTCATCGCATGTGGGTTCCAGAGCACATGGGCTTCAGTAGTTGCGGGACACAGACTTAGTTGCCTCAGAGCCTGTGGGATCTTAGTTCCCCCAACCAGGGATGCAACCTACACCCCACTACATTGCAAAGCAGATTCTTAACCACTGTACCAACAGGGGAGTCCTTCAATTTTTGAAACTGGTTTCCAGGGGTCGAACTCATTGCTTAGGTTCTTAAAAGCCACTCCCACCTCAATCTTCCACATCAGTCTCCTCCCTTAGCATCATTATCAGTTTGCTTTCTCCAATCTTTTTACCTTACTCTGGCCCTAGCCTACACCTGGCTTTTATACTTCAGTACAGCCTGAGACACCAGAAAAACAGGATCAACTTCCTCCAGGCCAAGGGACAAGCCTTGTCCTGTGCCAATGCAGGGACCCCTCAGATCAGCTCCCTAACATGTCCCTATGTCAAACACCTTGGAAATCTGCTCCAATCGCCTTCTAAATAAACCCTACCATCTTGTCCAAGGACTTTTGTGATCACTGTGCTTTGTATGGTACAAACTGAGACATAAGAAGACTTTCCATTGTATTGGGTTAATCAAAAAGTTCCTTTGGTTTTTCTAAGTGAAAATAAAAGACAGACTTTTCCTTTTCACCAAGAACTTTACTGAATAACAAATTCACTGTTTTGTTCCACTATCCTCTGCCATTTTTTCAGGCAACTTTATATTCCATATTCCCAAAACTTTTTTATCTTTTTGAGCAAAGAACTGTTTACCTTTTACAGTCTTTCAGGGAATTGGAATTCTTTCCACAAAGAAAATTTTGTATAGACTGAAGTAAGTGGACATCTGAAAGTGCAATGTCTGGTGAACATGGTGGATGAATCAGAACTTCCCAGCCAAGCTGAACAGCTTTTGTCTGGTCATCAAAGAAACATGTGGTCTTGTGTTATCCTGGTGGAAGATTATGTTTTCTCTTGATTAATTCCACATGTTTTCATCGAGTGCTGCCTTCAGTTGGTCTAACTGGGAGCAGTACTTGTTGGAACTAATCATTCGTTTTTGAGAAGGTGCTCATAATAGAGGACTCCCTTCCAATTCCACGATATACACATTACCTTCTTTGGATGAAGACCAGTCTTTGGTGTGGTTGGTGGTGGTTCATTTCACTTGCCCTTGATCTCTTCCATTTCACACAATTGTATAGTATCCATTTTCCATTGCCCATCAAAATTTGTTTCAAAAACAACATTTTCATTACATTTCAGTAAAGAATTGCATGTGGAAATATGGTCAAGAAGGTTTTTTTTCTGCTTAACTTATATGGAACCCAAACATTAAAAGTGATGAGCATAACCAAGTTGGTGCAAATGATTTTCAGTGCTTGATTTGGGTATTTGGAGTATGTCTATTGGCTATTTGTCACATGGTATAATGTTGATTGTTCTCAATTAATGTCTCGATTTGATTGCTATCAACTTTAACTGGTCTTCCCAACAGTACAGCATCATACATTGAGAAAGTTCCAGCACAATACTTCACAAACACTTTTGACACATGTGATCAATCACAGCACCTCCTCCATACACTGCACAAATCCTTTTTTGCATTTCAGTTAGTTTTCCCTTCTTGAAATATTAAAGCATAACATGCTGAAAATGTTGCTTTTTTCCATCTTCAAAATTAAAATGGCTACACAAAAATTCACCAATTTTGATAAGATTTTAAAATGTGGCAGCTGATATGACGCTGTCACAATACAATCTAACAAAACTGTCTCAAATGAAGTCAAAGACAATCAGGAGGGCCAAGAGGAGCTACTCCACATTCAAGGTCAGGAGGGTCGGCCGTGAGGAGATACCCCTCGTCCAAGGTAAGGAGCAGTGGCTGTGCTTTGCTGGAGCAGCCGTGAAGAGACACCCCACATCCAAGGTAAGAGAAACCCAGGTAAGACGAGAGGTGTTGCAAGAAGGCATCAGAGGGCAGACACACTGAAACCATAATCACAGAAAACTAGCCAATCTAATCACATGGATCACAGCCTTGTCTAACTCAATGAAACTAAGCCATGCCCTGTGGGGCCACCCAAGACGGGCGGGTCATGGTGGAGAGGTCTGACAGAATGTGGTCCACTGGAGAAGGGAATGGCAAACCACTTCAGTATTCTTGCCTTGAGAACCCCATGAACAGTATGAAAAGGCAAAATGATAGGATACTGAAAGGGGAACTCCTCGGGTCGGTAGGTGCCCAATATGCTACTGGAGATCAGTTGAGAAATAACTTCAGAAAGAATTAAGGGATGGAGCCAAAGCAAAAGGAATAGCCAGCAGTGGATGTGACTGGTGATAGAAGCAAGGTCCAATGCTGTAAAGAGTAATATTGCATAGCAATCTGGAATGTCAGGTCCATGAATCAAGGCAAATTGGAAGTGGTCAAACAGGAGATGGCAAGAGTGAACGTCGACATTCTAGGAATCAGCAAACTAAAATGGACTGGAATGGGTGAATTTAACTCAGATGACCATTATATCTACTACTGCAGGCAGGAATCCCTTAGAAAAAAATGGAGTAGCCATCATGGTCAACAAAGGAGTCTGAAATGCAGTACTTGGATGCAATCTCAAAAACAACAGAATGATCTCTGTTCATTTTCAAGGCAAATCATTCAATATCATGGTAATCCAAGCCTACACCCCAACCAGTAACTCTGAAGAAGCTGAAGTTGAATGGTTCTATGAAGACCTACAAGACCTTTTAGAACTAACACCCAA
>SJXQ01005223.1:0-14859 GCA_006408695.1 Aepyceros melampus | reverse complement strand
CATGAACGTGTGTCTGAGTGAACTCCGGGAGTTGGTGATGGACAGGGAGGCCTGGCATTCTGCAATTCATAGGGTCACAAAGAGTGGAACACAACTGAGTGACTGAACTGAACTGAACTGATGCTAATAAAAAGGCATAAAAGAGAACCTTTCTGACTTCATTCATCTAAAATTAAAGAGGAGGAAAATCTAATATGTGATGATAGAAATAAAAATAGTGGCTACTAGCTACCTTTGGGGAGGCCAACAATGGGGACAGGGAATGGGGACGTTTCTAGAATGCCAGTAACACAATATTCTGTGTGTGTGTGTGTGTTTATGTGTATATTTTTCAAATTTCAGTAATTTTGCAGGTGTATTTACCTCTGAATCTTATCAAACTGTGACTTTATGATTTCTGTACTTTTCTCTAGTCATGTTTTATGAGAATAATAAAACAATCTAACAAAAAAACCCTGATCATTGTAATACTGACAGGCTATACAATGAGAGAGACTATGACAAAAATACAGAATACATGGAAAAGCTAATAAACAATTATAGTGTGTTGCTTTTTGGCTATAACTCAACATTTTAAAAATCAAATCAATCTATCATGTTAAATTGCCTATCCAAGAGAGCTGAATAGTTGTGCTTCCCAAATATATTTGAGATTAACCAATTTAGGGAGTAATAAGATATATAGAGGAAATAGAATTATTTTAATAACTGTATACATATTGTGCTGTGTCACTCAGTCATATATGACTGCGACCCCATGGACTGCAGCCCTTCAGGCTTTGTGCATGGGGATTCTCCAGGTAAGAATACGGGAGTGGGTTGCCATGCCCTTCTCCAGGGGAATCTTCCCAACCCAGGGATCAAATCCAGGTCCCCTTCATTACAGGTGGATGCTTTACCATCTAACCAACAGGGATTAGTTTATAATTTATTATATGTTTTCCTATATAAGTATGGCATATTGGTATATCATAAATTTAGATATGATAAAAGGGTCTTTTTAAATATTGTGATGTTCTATAGTTTAATAATGGTAAGATCAAGATTTCCTGAATATTAGAAGAACTAATTATTTAAAATTCCTCAAATTAGACTATAGCTACATTGAATTATCTTTAGATAGTAGCACATAACATTTGATAATTCAAGGAAATTTCTTTTCACCATTTCCACTTACAAAATATTCAAGCACTACATAGATAAACAGTAATATCAGATATTTCATGCAATACCAATGAACCCACTTACTCAGACAGTAAAGAATCTGTCTGCAATGCAGGAGACACACGTTTGATCCCTTGGTCAGGAAGATCCTCTGGAGAATGAAATGGCAGGAAGTATATTCTTGCCTGGAAATGCCCATGGACACAGGAGCCTGGCAAGCTAAGGTTCATAGGTTCATAAAGAGTTGGGCATGACTGAGCGACTAAGCACATACATTTCTATGAACCCACTTACTCTGTAAAGGTCTTGGGAAGTAAAAGTTGACAGTACTTAGACTGATTTTTCAGTCTGAGTTGTGTTCTGAGTTGTGAAGCTACAAAACAAGCATAAACAATGTTTTTACTGAATTCTAAACCCAGACTTCCTTACAATTTTCCTTCTCAATCAGGCTTAGAAAACATCCATTCAAATGTCCAGGGATTGTTTTTGTAACTTAAATATCTTCCCAATATTTATGAAATGAGATTAAGTTATATAAACTCAATGCATAAATTAATTTGTGATTTATGTGAAGTACAAAATAGCAAATTTTTTTTTTAAATTAGGCCACTAGTCTAGAATGTAAGCATATTAAAATGCTGCAAAACATCCATTTTATTCAGTGTAATGAAAACAACATTGTTACTATATTTTGTACATAATTTGTGTAACTCAAAACTAATTTTTTAGGGATGCCATATGAAAGTAAGCTTTTAAAATAAGGATGCCAGTAAGCTTTTATTTTTTGTATATATTGCAATTAAGCATGGCCAAAATTATCCAATTTACTCAAAATAGATCAGAAGTTATTGTAGCAAGGTATAAGCACATATTTAGTAGAAGAAATTATCTGGTGGATTTTCTTTATATATTTTTCTAATGAATAGATATTACTATCTACCAGAAACACAGTAGTTAATCTCTTTTGTATTAAAACATTCTGAATAAAGGATAAAGGGACTTAGCATTTATGAAGTGTTTTACATTTATCAGGCACAAGGATATACTTAATATAAATAAATGTTGTTTATTATATAACAATCTTACAATGAGAAACATGTTTAGAAGGGAAAAAATATTACAATCAGAATACCATGCAGCTGGGAACTGGTAAAGCTGAGGTGTTAAGTCATTCTCTCTGTCTGACTACAAATTTCTCATATTTTCTACAATATTCATGCAAATTTCCCACACTACTAATCTAAAACTCATTCATATTAAAGTATTGACATAAGGTTCAACTTTATTTCTGGCCTAAGGCAGATATTTAGGTGAACAGACCAGAAATAAGAGTTCAGAAATAGATTCACATATATGAACAACTGATTAAAAAAAAAAAAAGATGGCAACTCAAGTAGAAAGGGATTGTCTGTACAGCAAATGATGCTAGGGGTAAAAAAAAAAAGATACTCATGAGCAATAAGATGATTCTTTAATGCCATGAAATTATACTAAAACTGATCAGAGATCTGATTTAAGACCTAAAATTATAAAACTTCTAAAAAAATGTAGAAAAAACTCTTTGGGATTGTGTATTTTGGAGAAAATTTTTAGATTATATATGAAAAAATTATGAAACATAAAAATGGCAAATCAAGCTCCACCAAAATAAAAAAAAAATGTTTCTTTCTTAAAAGACAATGTTAAGAAAATGAAAAATGAAAACCACAAGCTGGGTAAAAATATTTGTAAAACATACATAAGTGAAATTACTCATTTCAGGTATATTAAAAAGTATCAAAACATAATAGTGGATAAATCACCATATATTTATACATATATGTAATGTATATGAAATGTAATGTATAAAAATGTGAAATATATATATGTGTGTAGTATATGTGTGGTATATATATATACCACACTTGAGCATATGGGTTTCCCAGGTGGCTCTAGTAGTAAAGAAGCCACCTGTCAACCTGTCAGTGCAGAAGATGTAAGAGGCTTGTGTTCAACCCCTGCATTACGAAGATCCCTTGGAGGAAGCCATGGCAACCCACTCTAGTGTTCTTGTGTGGAGAATCCCATGGACAGAGAAGCCTGGTAGGCTATAGTCCATGGAGTCCCAAAGAGTCAGACACAACTCAAGCGACTTAACAAGCATGAACACACCTACTATTAGTGACTACAATATGAAACCACAGAACAAACCAAATCAAAAACTTGATAGCACCAAGAATCAGCCATGGTTTGGAGACTTGAACATTTACACATTTTTTATTTTTTCTAATTTAATAAATTTGACATGTAATATTTGTTTATGTTTAACATTGTACAGTGTGTTACTTATATATTATAATAAGATTTTTGATGTGGTAATAATTATCACATTACACAATTATAATTGACTTCCCTAGTGACTCAGGCGGTAAAGTGTCTGCCTACAATGCGGGAGACCTAGGTTCAATTCCTGGGTCAGTAAGATCTCCTGGAGAGGGAAAAGGCAACCCACTCCAGTGTTCTTGCCTGGAGAATTCCATGGACGGAGAAGCCTGGTAAGCTACAGTCCATGGGGTTGCAAAGAGTCAGACACGACTGAGTGACTTCACCTTCACCTTCACAATTATAAAGCAGAGATCAATGCAAAGAAATAGAGGAAAACAATAGCATGGGAAAAACTAGAGATCTCTTCAAGAAAATTAGAGATACCAAGGGAACATTTCATGAAAAGATGAGCTCAATAAAGGACAGAAATAGTAGAGACCTAAAAGAAGCAGAAGATATTAAGAAGAGGTGGCAAGAATACACGGAAGAACTGTACAAAAAATCAGAGATCAATGCAAAGAAATAGAGGAAAACAATAGCATGGGAAAAACTAGAGATCTCTTCAAGAAAATTAGAGATACCAAGGGAACATTTCATGAAAAGATGAGCTCAATAAAGGACAGAAATAGTAGAGACCTAAAAGAAGCAGAAGATATTAAGAAGAGGTGGCAAGAATACACGGAAGAACTGTACAAAAAAGATCTTCACAACCAAGATAATCACGATGGTGTGATCACTCATCTAGAGACAGATATCCTGGAATGTGAAGTCAAGTGGGCCTTAGAAAGCATCACTACGAACAAAGCTAGTGGAGGTGATGGAATTCCAGGTTAGCTATTTCAAATCCTAAAAGATGATGCTGTGAAAGTGCTGCACTCAATATGCCAGCAAATATGGAAAACTCAGCAATGGACACAGGACTGGAAAAGGTCAGTTTTCATTCCAATCCCAAAGAAAGGCAATGCCAAAGAATGCTCAAACTACGTCACAATTGCACTCATCTCACACACTAGTAAAGTGATGCTTAAAATACTCTAAGCCAGGCTTCAGCAATGCATGAACCTTGAACTTCCAGATCTTCAAGATGGTTTTAGAAAAGGCAGAGGAACAAGAGATCAAAATGCCAATATCTGCTGAATCTTCGGAAAAGCAAGAGAGTTCCAGAAAAACACTATTTCTGCTTTATTGACTATGCCAAAGTCTTTGTGTGGATCACAATACACTGTGGAAAATTCTGAAAGAGATGGGAATACCAGACCACCTGACCTGCCTCTTGAGAAACCTGTATACAGTTCAGGATGCAACAGTTAGAACTAGACATGGAATGACAGACTGTTTCCAAATAGGAAAAGGAGTACATCAAGGCTGTATATTGTCACCCTGCTTATTTAACTTATATGCAGAGTACATCATGAGAAATGCTGGGCTGGAGGAAGCACAAGATGGAATCAAGATTGCCAGGAGAAATAGCAAACACCTCATATATGCAGATGACACCACCCTTATGGCAAAAAGTGAAGAAGAATCAACAAGCCTCTTGATGAAAGTAAAAGAGGAGAGTAAAAATGTTGGCTTAAAGCTCAACATTCAGAAAACTAAGGTCTTGGCATCTGGTCTTATCACTTCATGGGAAATAAATGGAGAAACAGTGGAAACAGTGGTTGACTTTATTTTTCTGGGCTCCAAAATAATTGCAGATGGTGATTGCAGCCATGAAATGAAAAGACGCTTACTCCTTGAAAGGAAAGTTATGACCAACCAGGCAGCATATTAAAAAGCAGACATTACTTTGTCAAAAAATGTCCGTCTAGTTAAGGCTATAGTTTTTCCAGTGGTCATGTATGGATGTGAGAGTTGGACTATAAAGAAAGCTGAGTGCCGAAGAATTGATGCTTTTGAACTGCGGTGTTGGAGAAGACTCTTGAGAGTCCCTTGGACTGCAGGGAGATCCAACCAGTCCATTCTGAAGGAGATCAGTCCTGGTTGTTCATTGGAAGGACTGATGTTGAAGCTGAAACTCCAGTACCTTGGCCACCTGATGTGAAGAGCTAATTCATTTGAAAAGACCCTGATGCTGGGAAAGATTGAGGGCAGAAAGAGAAGGGGACAACAGAGGATGAGATGGTTGGATGTCATCACTGACTCAGTGGACATGGGTTTGGGAGGACTCCAGGAGTTGGTGATGGACAGGGAGCCTGGCGTGCTGTGGTTCATGGGGTCACAAAGAGTTGGACGTGATTGAGAGACTGAACTGAACTGATTACCATTTATACTCAAGATATTGTGCATTAGGTCTCTCTTTATTATTTAGTGTTCATTTCTTATACATTTCTAACTAGAATTCAAAATAGTATAGCCACTTTGGAGAACAGTGTGATACCTTGTTTCAAAGCTAAAACTATTTCCACCCAGTTATCTCAAAAGTCCTTTTAATAGAAAAGAAAACCATAGAAACTGTGTACTTTACTGTGCATAGCAAACTTGTTTGTAATAACCAAAAACTGGGATCATCCAAGTGACCATCAACTTACGAACATAAAATTGAATTTAATGGAGCATAACTTGACAATAAAAAAGAACAAACTACTGATATATATACATATATATGATATTTATGATATATTATATATCAACCTTGAAATAATTTCAGATGTTGAACATATGAAATTACATACTTTATAATTCCATTTTATGATTTGTTTAAATGATAAAACAATAATGAAATAAAGTAGAACTGTAGTTTTCATGAGCTAAACATGTGAATAGAAAACTGATTGTAAATGAGCATGAGCAAAGTTTGTTGGGTTAAAAAAATGTTCTATATAATTAATGTTATGGTGTTTATAGAACTTTATTCATTTGTCTAAACTCATTGATTTATATAGTTGAATGTGGCAAATTTTACTATATATAAAATTATGCCTTTATATTCCTGATTAAAACAAACTGGGTGAGGATGATTATTGTTCATCACTAATTAAAAAGTGTTATCAGAGGTTACTTAAAATAAGTTTAACTTGCTACAGAAAGTTAAATTTTCTGTAAGATCCAAGTCCTTGAGGCAAGGAACAAAACCCCAAAATCTCTGCTCTTATATGAATCACTGACCAACATGTTGTTTCTGTATATAAAGTCTCTACATACAGAGAAAGTTAGAAAAATACAAATTATTTAAAGTATAAAGAGCAATTTTAAAAATATTTATCTAATTTTATCCTAAATAAGTGATGTTCATAAATTGGAGACAGGGAAATTACTAACCTATGAATCTGTTACTATGACGTTGCTTCAATAACAAAAGAAAAACTTCTAAATTTTCAGAGGATATCACCACAGGTTGAACTATTTCCTATAATTTTTTAAATCATGTATCCCTACTCTATCCTAATGAGTAATGACTGTATAATTTCAATTACACTTCTGTCAGGATGAAAGGATTTGCTGTGACAATGCAATTAAAATAATGATACTAACAAGATACTTATGAATGTTTCCGTGACATAGGAAAGTGAAAAAAATCCAGAAAATGAAAGAGTCAAGTGAAAAGAAAGGAGAAACAGAAATATAGAAAGAAGAAGAAGAAAGGGAAAGAGGAGGAGTGCAGTGGCATGTAGGAGGGAGATGAAGAGCAGCAGAAATACTAAATCAAAACGCAAATGGAATGAGCAATAAACAAACACCCATTTGAGCACTGAACCCTAGTACAAGTGCTAAAACCCGTTAACTAGAGGTTCAGAGTTTATATGCTAAAGAGTGGCCTGGAACTGGCCTTCCATATATAAGTGGGAATCAAAAGCAACACACATACCTAAGGACAGTAGCACGGACCTGGAGAAGCAAGGGTGCTCATTCCTCCCTTGCACTTATTGAGCTCACTCATTTGGCCTCTGCAAAAACTGGACAGCTTTAATGAATGGCAGTCAATTATCAAAACAGGTGTTGGCTCCAATTACAGCTGCTATTCCAGATTTTGTCTCTTCTATGGAGCAAATCAACATAGCCCTAGCACATGGTATGCAACTAATGAGCTGGCAATGGTTTTGCGTCTATGTTTTTTAGCATAGACCACCAGAAGCAGTTTGGTGGAGAGCAGGAACATATCACTGTCTTTTGCAGGGCCAAGTCATTCTTTCTCTGTCACTATTCAGACTGGAGTGAGTGTGACTGCTTTACTATCTCATAGGACATCTTGGCTTCATGGATGGCCTCATGCTAAATGAATCTATAGAGAATGAAGAGCAAAAAGCCTTTATATACCACCTGCATGACAGAAAATATAATACATCTCACCAAATTGAAAATTTCTTCTCAGTAGAGTTCTAGGGATCCAATGGGATAAGTTGTAATAATGACCAGGATGAATGAGTTGTCTTCCATGAACTAAGTGGTAGTAGAGCCATCAAGCTGTATAAGAACACTTTCTGACTGAAGAGTAATTTATCATGTTTCATATATGTGTGACTGAGTTTGAATAGATATCAAGGTTCAAAGCAAGTTCCCCAAACTTAATTTAGATTCTCATGCCACTCACATTTGCTACATTGTCACTTCTTCCTTTATACTCGTATAATGCTAAGAATATTTAGGCTATAACATAACATAACATAACATAAAGTCACTCAGTCATGTCCGACTCTTTGCGACCCCATGGACTGTAGCCTATCAGGCTCCTCCGTCCATGGGATTTTCCAGGCAAGAGTGCTGGAGTGGATTGCCATTTCCTTCTCCAGGGGAACTTCCTGACCCAGGAATCGAACCTGGGTCTCCCACATTGCAGGCAGATGCTTACAAAGCCCAGTGGTTTATGATAAGTAAGGTAAATACCGTAAAATGAGATGTACAAATATGACCAAAATACCATGTTTCAAACTAGAAGTAAATGATTTAAATTCACCATCTTAGAAGCAGATTTTTATACTGAATATAAATGCATAAACCCAGCTAAATTCTTTTTAAAAATTATATACCATGCAAGTCAAGAAGCAGAACTGGACATGGAAAAAATGGACTAGTTCCAAACTGGGAAAGGAATATGACAAGGCTATATATTGCTACTCTGCTTATTTAACTTCTATGCAGAGTACATCATGCAAAATGCAGGTCTGGATGAAGCACAAGCTGAAATCAAGATTGCCAGGAGAAATATCAATAATCTCAGATATGCAGATGACACCACCCTTATGGCAGAAAGTGAAGAGAAACTGAAGAGCCTATTGATGAAAATGAAAAAGGAGAGTGAAAAAGCTGGCTTAAAATTCACATTCAGAAAACAGAGATCATGGCATTTGGGCCTATCACTTCATGACAAATAGATAGGGAAACAATGGAAACAGTGATAGACTATTTCCTTGACTGCAGCCATGAAATTAGAAAACACTTATTCCTTGAAAGAAAATCTATGACCAATCTAGACAGCATATTAAAAAGCAGAGACATTACTTTGCCAACAAAAGTCCATTTAGTCAAAGCTATTGTTTTTCCAGTAGTCATGTATGGATGTGAAGTGAAGCAAAGTGAAGAAGTGAAGTGAATTGAAGTCTCTCAGTTGTGTCTGACTCTTTGTGACCCCATGGACTGTAGCCCACCAGTCTCCTCTGTCCATGGGATTCTCCAGGCAAGAATACTAGAGTGGGTTACCATTTCCTTCTCCAGGGGATCTTCCTGAGCCAGGGACCAAACCCAGATCTCCCTCATTGGAGGCAGATGCTTTAACCTTTAAGCCACCAGGGAAGCCCAATGGATATGAAAGTTGGACCATAAAGAAAGCTAAGCACTGAATAAATGATGCTTTTGAACTGTGGTATTGGAGAATTCACTTGAGAGTCCCTTGGACTGCAAAGAGATCAAAGCAGTCAATCCTAAAGGAATCAGTCCTAAATATTCATTGGAAAGACTGATGCTAAAGCTGAAACTCCAATACTCTGGCTACCTGATACGAAGAACTGAGTCACTGGAAAAGACCATGACGGTGGGAAAGATTGAAGGCTGGAGGAGAAGGGGAAGACAGAAGATAAGATGGTTGGATGGCATCACTAATTGGATGGACCTGAGTTTGAGCAAGTTCCCAGAATTGGTGGACAGGGAAGCCTGGGGTGCTACAGTCCATGGGGTCACAAAGAGTCGGACATGCCTAAGCAACTTAACTGAACTGATAATTATGAAAACATGGAAAATTTAAAAAGAAATTAAAATAAATTTTATAATCATGACTATATATTGCTATTGCTTGCTAAGCCACTTCAGTCGTATCCGACTCTGTGTGACCCCATAGACGGCAGCCCCCAGGCTCCCCTGTCCCTGGGATTCTCCAGGCAAGAACACTGGAGTGGGTTGCCATTTCCTTCTCCAATGCATGAAAGCAAAAAGTGAAAGGGAAGTTGTTCAGTTGTGTCTGACTCTTAGTGACTCCATGGACTGCAGCCTACCAGGCTCCTCTGCCCATGGGATTTTCCAGACAAGAGTATTGGAGTGGGATGCCATTGCCTTCTCTGATGACTATATATACCACGAGGCTAATAAAAATAATATTGAGTAGCTCTATTAATATCAGATTAAATATATGATTTTTAAGTGTCATTAAAGAAGAGGGGAACTAGCATATAGTGATGAAAGTTTTCAGTTTTCCAGGAAATTTTAAACATTCTAAACTGTTATTTTCCAATAGTACAACCTAAAGAAAATAAATTGACTTCCCTGGTGGCTCAGATGGTAAAGAATCTGCCTGCAGTGCAGGAGACCCGGGTTCGATCCCTGGGTAGGGAAGTTATCTGGGGCTTTGCTAGTGGCTCAGACAGTAAATAATCTGCCTGCAGTATAGGAGAACCAGGCTTGAACCCTGGGTCAGGAAGACACCCTGAAGAAAGGAATGACAACTCACTTCAGTATTCTTGCCTTGAGAATCTCATGGACAAAAGAGACTGGCTGGCTACAGTCCTTGAGGTCGCAAAAAGCTGAACACAACTGAGTGAATTTCACTTCACTTAAAAAATATTATGTAGCATTTTATGAAAATATAAGAAGTAATTGGTAATTTCCAATCATGTTTTCAGATTACAACCTACCTTTTCCATTTAATGTAACTAATATAAGCTTTCTTCATTAAGGCGAGGGTTTTCTCTCTTCTCATTACCAAATCCTTACTTGTCTTAGTCTATTCAGGCTGTTCTAAGCAAAAACCACTGACTAAGTAGTTTATTAACAGGAGAAATTTATTTCTGACATTTCTTTAAACTAAATCCAAGCACAAGAGGCCAGCATATAAGTCCCGCTGAAGGTTTACTTCCTCTTTCCTGTGTCTTCAGGTGTGAAATGGAAGATGGATCCCTGTGGGGTTTCTTTTATAATAGCATTGATCTCACAACATGCACACACTACTGTAATTAAAATGAATAATCAACAAGGACCTACTGTATAGCACAGGGAACTCTGCTCAATGTTATGTAGCAACCTGTATGGAAGGGGAGTTGGGAGAGAATGGCTACATGTATATGTAAGGCTGAGTCCCTTTGCTGTCCACCTGAAATTATCACAACATTGTTAATTGACTATACTCCTATAAAATAAAAAGTTAAAAGAAAGCTTTGATCTCATTTATATGGACTCCTCACTTATGACCTAATCACCTCCCAAAGCCCCACCCAACTAGTACCTCATCTTTGAAGATTAGGATTTCAATGTATGAATTTGGGAAGGACACATTCTACACATAGCATCATTTAATACAAGAAGGACCTCAATAAATATCAGCTGATTAAATAAATTATTGATAGACCCAACACATAAAATATAAAAGTGTGAAGTATATCAAATACATTTAGGTTACTGGACATATAGGGATCCTTGCACACCATAATAAAATAGTAAATAACCTATACTAATAGAATATTTACAACAGTTTTCCATCAAACATATCTTTGAAAGAGATTTTCTAAATTTGCATCGTATAGATCCCATGCATTAAAAACCATTAACTTTAGAAATAAATGACAAAATATACATTTAAAAATAAGGGAAAGAAACAATGTTATAAATGAGAGAAAATTAGAAAAATAAATAATATAAAGGACCCAAATTAATACACTAGAAATCAATATAGATTGATATAGATTATCAGCAGAAACAGCTGTTGGTTCTTTGAGAATGCTAAAAAAATGAGAAAAATAAGATAGGTTTAAATACAAATTCGGAGAAGGTGATGGCACTCCACTCCAGTACTCTTGCCTGGAAAATCCCATGGATGGAGGAGCCTGGTGGGATACAGTCCATAGGGTTGCTAAGAGTCAGACACGACTGAGCTACTCCCCTTTCACTTTTCACTTTCATGCATAGAGAAGGAAATGGCAACCCACTCCAGTGTTCTTGCCTGGAGAATCCCAGGGACAGGGGAGCCTGGTGTGCTGCTGTCTATGGGGTCACACAGAGTCGGGCACGACTGAAGTGACTTAGCAGCAGCAAATACAAATTATTAGAAATGAAAAAGGAAATATACTTTAAAAAAAAAATAGAATAAAATCCCAAGAATGTTATGGATACACATTTGAAAATTTCAAAGAAATAGAAAAATTCTAAAAAAATATTATTTACTTAGACCTACTTGAGAAGAGTCCTGGGTGTTCACTGGAAGGACTGATGCTAAAGCTGAAATTCCAGTACTTTGGCCACCTCATGAGAAGAGTTGATTCACTAGAAAAGACCCTGATGCTGGGAAGGATTGGGGGCAGGAGCAAAAGGGGACGACAGAGGATGAGATTGTTGTATGGCATCATCAACTCGATGGACATGAGTTTGAGTGAACTCCGGGAGCTGGTGATGGACAGGGAGGTCTGGTGTGCTGCGATTCATGGGGTCGCAAAGTGTCGGAAATGACTGAGCCACTGAATTGAACTGAACTGAACTTGAGAAGAAATTAATATCAGAATGATCTCAGTTCTTTTCAAAAAATGTACCAATAATTAAAAGCTTCAATATTAAGCAAAAATATAACCAAACTTTTTAAAATAGAATTTTATTAAAATTTTAAAATACATCATTTCCAAGATGTGTGCAAAATTCCAGGAAAACAGAAAGAAGGAAGATGCACCCACGTTTTAAATATAAGGCCACTATGACATAGTTGCTTCCCTGGTGGTTCTGAAGGTAAAGAGCCTTCAGAGCTAGAGTCCCAGGTGAGATCCCTGGATCAGAAAATCCCCTGGAGAAGAAAATGGTAGCCCTCTCCAGTATTCTGGCCTGGAAAATCCTTTAGACAGAAAAGACTGGCGGGCTATAGTCCACAGCATTGCAAAGAGTTGGACACGACCAACCAACTAACAACAAAAACATGATATAATTGCAATAATCCTAAACAAATACTATAATATATCAAATGTTGAAGATTATGACCAAGTTAAATTCATTCTAAGAACACAGAGCTGCTCTAATATTAAAAACTCTGTTAATATTATTCACCATAGACTGAGATGAAAATAATGTGCTAACTAAAACTATTAAAGTAGTTAAAGAAAATCGTTACTATTAGAAGCAAATATCTTACAAACTAAGACAAGAAAACTTATTAAACCTGATAAGCTGCATTTACAAAGAAACCTTAGCTGGCATCATTTACGATGATAGTGTTAGAATGGCACCTCTTAAAACAAGCAACAAGAAAAAGATGTCCACTATCCTATCATGCATCATCTGAATATCACATTTTAACTCTTAACTAAGAGATTAAAAAAAAAAAAAATCAGTAGACACTGAACTGAACAGGTTTCAAATATTGTCATTATTTTCAAATACCAATATCTTTCTGGAAAATGAGGTTCTAAGTGAAAAATCATGATTTCTAAGTGAAATATGTAATGTTCATGTAAGAAAAATAATTTTTAAATTTTGCAATTTTTTTGCAACTTTTTTTTTAATAAAGAGATCCTGTTCATGGATAGTTCAGTTTTCCCCTAACTGATCAAGAATTTTCATGGAATTTGACAATCTATCTCTAAATTAATATGTGTTGCAAAATAACCAACATAGGCAGCAAAATCACAGATTGTCTAGAACCCGAAAGGCATTATAAAATGTAGCAGGACTCTTGTTGGCTACAGGGCTTCCCTGGTGGCTCAATTGATAAAATATCTGCCGGCAATGCAGGAGACCTGTGTTTGATCCCTTGGTCAGGACGATCTCCTAGAGAAGGCAATGGCAACCCACTCCAGTATTCTTGCCTGGAGAATCCCCGTGGACAGAGGAGACTGGCAGGCTACAGTTCATGGGGTTGCAAAGAGTCTGAAACTACTGAGCGAGTATCTTGCTGGCTACATTCCCACTCTCCTTAATGTGATTTTCAGATTCAGGGAAGAAAGGGTAAAGGGTAAAAGCCATGATATGGAGTTGGCTCATGAAATGTACCTTTCAAAGCAGTGTAAAAGTGAAACTAATCCAATCTGGGATTGACAGCTAACCAAGATATCTTTTGTACTTTGGCATTTAAAAGATGCTCATCCTTGAAATGCAAGTATTTCAATGTAATTAACATCAGCACATGATAACTCTCAAGAAACAGAACAGGGCAAATATTTTACAGCCACAATCTGTAGTAATGACTATAACCTCTAGATCAAAATTATTGTCAGATCTGCTTCTCTTTTTTTCTAACGTACATTTAATATTCTAAATAATATCCCATTTACAAAATGGCTTTTCTTGCTTACTACTTATGTGGAATGTGTGTTCAATGCAACGTGATGGAGAAAAATCACATTACCTGTAAATGGTCCCCATGCTTAATAAGGAATGTGGGGTTTTAATTATTATTTTACTTTATTTTCCCCACTTTCTGGTTCAAAATCAGGATAGATCAAGCCTTTTTTTTTTTTTTAAAGAGAAAAATTCTAAATGAAAACATGTTCAGGGCTTCTCTGGTGGCTCAGTGGTAAAGAATCCACCTGATAATGCAGGAGACATGAGTTTGATCCCTGGTCTGGGAAGATCATACATACTACAGAGCAATGAATCCCCTGTGCCACAACTACTGAGCACATGTGCCACAATTATTGAAGCTGGCATGTCTACAGCTCATTCTCTGTAACAAGAAAAGCCACTAAAATGAGAAGTCTGCACACTGCAACTAGAGAGTAGCTCCCACTCAACTACAGCTACAGAAAATCTTGCATGGCAATGAAGACCTAATACAGCCAAAGGAAATTAAAAAAAAAAAAGAAAAATTTATAATGTAAAAATATATAATAACAACACATAATACACTCAATACACATGTGTTATATACCTGAATATATGTACATATAAAACATCTCTATATTATATGCAAAATTATAGATAATTTTTCAATATGTATCAGATAAAACATAGTAAGGTTAAAAAGTCAACTTACTTGGGGGATACATATCAACT
>SJXQ01005222.1:217533-252345 GCA_006408695.1 Aepyceros melampus | reverse complement strand
TGGAAACTAGGCCTGACTCCACTGTGGAAGCTCCAGAGGGACCCAAGTCCCAAGTCAGCACGTTCGAGGAAACCTCAGGGTACGGCCGCAGCTCTAGAAGAGGACAGAGGACCCGCCACCGACTGTAGAGGAATCCCGAGAGGTCCCTCGCCATTCGCACGGAGACTGGCCTCTCCTGAGGCAACTCGTGCTGGTCCCAGAGTTCCCCATCGTAACTCAGGGAGGACCTGCTGCAACTCGAGAAACACCAGGAGGTTCTCCCTTCCAGGCACGTTGAGGCCCTTTTCTGCTGCTCTATGTAGAGTGAAATCACACCTTCCCTCTTGGACCTCGAAAGTGTCCTTCACTCCCTTGCTGTGACACAAGAAGTTCCCTGACACACGCGCCTCCAGTCGACAGGAACACCGAGGGTCCCGCCACAACTCAAGAGGAGCCCCGTTGTTCCCTCCTCAGCGCGAGATGAGGGTTAGTTTCCGTGATTCGTCGGGAAGGGATTTGCACAATTCCTATTGCATATCAGGAGGAGGTGCTCTTCACAGGAGAGTCATGAGGAACTCCAGGGAATGTGCCATCAGGCCACAAGTATCCAGAAATCTCAATCCACTCCAGATGAACCTGATTTGACTGCACTGCCTCGACTGTCACTGCGAGGATCGACTCACCCCAAGGTTACACGTGTTATAGCCCTGAGGGCACCGCGAGCAAAGCCAGAGATCTCTGGGTGAAAGTGACAGGAAGGCTAACAGTGCTGCTACAGCTCAGGAGGAGAGCGGGCATGCATATCTCTACTGGAGACGAGGCCTGACTCCCCTGTGGATACTCCCGAGGGGCCCAGTTCCATGTCAGCACTTTCGAGGAAACCTTAGGGTCCGGCCGCATCTCCGGACGAGGACTTAGGAACCGCCACCAACTGGAGAGGAATCCCGCGAGGTACCTCGCAATCTGCATGGATCCTGGTCTCTCCGGATGCCACACGAGAGGGTCCCTGACGTCCCTGTCGTAAATCGAGTAGGACCGGCCGCACTCGAGAAACACCAGAAGGTTCTCCCTTCCAGGCACGTTGAGGCCCTTTTCCGCAGCCGCATGTCGAGGGAAATCACACCTTCCCTCTTGGACCTCGGAAGGGTCCTTCACTCCCTTGCTGTGACTCAAGACGTTCCCTAACACACGCGACTCCACTTGACAGGACCCCCGAGGGTCCCGCCACAACTCAAGAGGAGCCCCGTTGTCCCATCCTCAGGTCGAGATGAGGGTTCCTTCCCTACTTCGTCGTGAATGGATTCCTGGCTTTCCCGTCGCAACTCAGGAGGAGGTTCGCTCCACAGGAGAGTCGAGAGAAACTCCAGGGAATGTGCCATCAGGCCACAAGTATCCAGAAATCTCAATCCACTCCAGATGAACCTGATTTGCCTGCACTGCCTCGACTGTCACCGCGAGGATCGAATCACCCCATGGTTACACGTGTGATAGAACTGGTGGCATCTCGAGGGAAAGCCACAGATCAGTTTGTCAATGCGACAATAAATCTGACAGTGCTGATACTGCTCAGGAGGAGAGCGGGCGTGCATATCTCCGGTCGATACGAGGCCTGACCACCCTGTGGACACACTAGAGGGACCCAAGTGCCATGTCAGCACTTTCCAACAAAGCTCAGGGTCCGGCCACAGCTCCAGACGTTTACCTAGGACATGCCACCGATTGGAGAGGAATCCGGAGAGTTCCCTCGCCATTCGCACGGAGACTGGCCTCTCCTGAGGCCACAAGATCAGGTCCCTGAAGACCCCGTTGTAACTTGCGTAGGACCTTCTGCAACTCGAGAAACCCCAAGACGTTCTCCATTCCTGGCGCGTTGAGCCCCTTTTCACATTCTGCATGTCGAGCGAAATCACACCTTCCCTCTTGGACCTCGAAAGGGTCCTTCACTCCCTTCCTGCGACTCAAGAAGTTCCCTGACACACGCGCCTGAAATCGACAGGAACCCCGAGGGTTCAGCCACAACTCAAGAGGAGCCCCATTGTCTCCTCCTCATCGCGAGATGAGGGATCTTTTCGTGCTTCGTCGGGAAGGGATTCCTGGCATTCCCATCACATATCAGGAGGAGCTGCTCTCCACAGGAGCGTCGAGAGGTACTCCAGGGATTGTGCCATCAGGCCACAAGTACCCAGAAGTCCCAATCCACTCCAGATGAACCTGATTTCCCTGCAGTGTCTCGACTGTAACCCCGAGGATCGACTCACCCCATGGTGGCACTTGTGACAGCCCTGGTGGCACCACGAGGGAAAGCCACAAACCCCTGTTTCAACGCAACAGGAAGCCTGACAGTGTTGCTACAGCTCAGTAGGATTGCTGGCGTGCTTGTCTCCACTCGAGACGAGGCCTGACTCAACTGTGGACACTCGAGAGGGACTCAAGTCCCATGTCAGCATGTTCGAGGAAACCTCAGGGTCCGGCCGCATCTCCAGACGAGGAAAGAGGACACGCCACCAACTGCAGAGGAATCCCGAGAAGTCCCTCGATATTCGCATGGAGACTGGCCTCTCCTGAGGCCACACGAGCGGGTCCCAGAGATCCCCGTCGTAACTCAAGATGGACCTGCCGCAACTCGAGAAACAGCAGAAGGTTCTCCTTTCCAGTCACTTTGAGGCCCTTTTCCACTGCTGCATGTTGAAGGAAATCACACCCTCCCTCTTGGACCGTGAAAGGGTCATTCACTCCCCGCTGCGACTCAAGAAGATCCCCGACACATGCGCCTCCACTCGAGAGGAACCCCGAGGGTCCACCCACAACTCAAGATGAGCCCCGTTGTCCTCTTCTCAGATCGAGATGTGGATTGCTTTCACTGCTTCGTTGGGAAGGGATTCCCAGCATTCCCGTCGCATCTCAGGAGGAGGTGCTCTTCACACGAGAGTCGAGAGGAACTCCAGGGAATGTGCCATCAGGGCACAAGCATCCAGAAATCTCAATCCACTCCAGATGAAACTGATTTGCCTGCACTGCCTTGACTGTCACCGCGAGGATCAACTCACCCCATGGTGACACGTGTGATAGCCCTGGTGGCACCTCGAGAAAGCTACAGATCCCTGGGTGAAAGTGACAGGAAGCCTGACAGTGCTGCTACAGCACAGGAGGAGAGCGGGCGTGCATGTCTCCACTGGAGACCAGGCCTGACTCCCCTGTGGACACTCTGGAGGGGCCCAAGTCCCATGTCAGCACTTTCAAGGAAACCTCAGGGTCCGGCCGCAGGTCCAGACGCGGACCTAGGACCCGCCAACGCCTGGAGAGGAATCCCGAGAGGTTCCTCGCCATTTGCATGGAGACTGGCCTCTCCTGAGGCCACACGAGCAGGCCCCAGATGTCCCCGTCATAAGTCTAGATGGACCTGAAGCAACTCGAGAAACACCGGGAGGTTCTCCCTTCCAGGTGCATTGAGGCCCTTTTTGGCTGCCGCATGTCAAGGGAAATCACACCTTCTCTCTTGGACCTTGGAAGGGTCCTTCCCTCCCTTGCTGCGACTCAAGACGTTCCCTGACACACACGACTCCACTCCACAGGAACCCCGAGGGTCCCGTCACAGCTCAAGAGGAGCCCCGTTTTCACCTTCTCAGCGCGAGATGAGGTTACTTTGCATGCCTCATCAGGAAGGGATTCCCCGTGTTCCCGTCGAATCTCTGGAGGAGGTGCTCTCCACACGAGAGTCGAGCGGAACTCCAGAGATTGTGCCATCAGGCCAGAAGTATCCAGAAGTCTCAATCCACTCCAGATGAACCTGATTTCCTTGCACTGTCTCGACTGTCACCCCGAGGATTGACTCACCCCATCGTGGCACGTGTGACAGCCATAGTGGCACCTCGAGGGAAATCCACATACCCCTGTTTCAACACGACAGGAAGCCTGACAGTGTTGCTACAGCTCAGGAGGATAGCTGGCATGCATGTCTCCACTCGAGACGAGGCCTGCCTCCACTGTGGACACTCCAGAGGGACTGAAGTCCCATCTGAGCACGTTCGAGGAAACCTCAGGGTCCGGGCGCAGCTCCAGACTAGGACAGAGTACCCTCCAACGACTGCAGAGGAATCCCGAGATGTCCCCGCCATTCACATGGAGACTGGCCTCTCCTCAGGCCACAAGAGTGGGTCCCAGAGGTCCCCGTCATATCTCTAGAAGGACCTGCCGCAACTCGAGAAACACCAGGAGATTCTCCCTTCTAGACACGTTGAGGCCCTTTTCCACTGCCGCATGTCGAGGGAAATCACACGTTCCCTCTTGGACCTCGAAAGGGTCCTTCACTCTCCTCTGCGAGTCAAGAAGTTCCATGACACATGCCCCTCCACTTGAGAGGACCCCCGAGGGTCCCGCCACAACTCAAGAGGGGCCCCGTTGTCCCCTCCTCAGCTCGAGATGAGGGTTCCTTTCCCTGCTTCTTCGGGAAGGGATTCCCGGCGTTCCCGTCGCATATCAGGAGGAGGTGCTCTGCACAGGAGAGTCGAGAGGAACTCCAGGGAATGTGCCATTAAGCCACAAGTATCCAGAAATCTCAATCCACTCCAGATGAAGCTGGTTTGCCTGCACTGCCTCGACTGTCACCGCGAGGATCAAGTCACCGCATGTTGACACGTGTGATAGCCCTGGTGGCATCTCGAGCAAAGCTACAGATCCCTGGGTGAAAGTGACAGGAAGCCTGACAGTGCTGCTACAGCTCAGGAGGAGAGCGGGCGTGCATGTGTCCACTGGAGACGAGGCATGACCCCCCTCTGGACACTCTGGAGGGGCCGAAGTCCCATATCAGCACTTTCGAGGAAACCTCAGGGTCCGGCCGCAGCTCTGGATGAGCACCTAGCGTCCGCCACAAACTGGAGAGGAATCCCGAGAGGTACCTCGCCACTTTCATGGAGGCTGGCCTCTCCTGGGGCCACACAAGCTGGTCCCTGAGGTCCCCATTGTAACTCGAGAAGGACCTGCCGCAACTCGAGAAACACCAGGAGGTTCTCCCTTCCACGCGCGCTGAGGCCCTTTTCCACTGCCGCATGTTGAGGGAAATCACACCTTTCCTCTTGGACCTCGAAAGGGTCCTTCACTCCTTGCTGTGACTCAAGAAGTTCCCGACACACGCCCTCCACTCAAGAGGAACCCCGTGGGTTCCGCCAAAACTCAACAGGAGCCCCATTGTTGCATCCTCAGCTCGAGATGAGGGTTCTTTTCTCTGCTTTGTCAGGAATTGATTCCGGGCGTTCCCGTCGCATCTCAGGAGGTTGTGCTCTCCACACGAGAGTCGAGAGGAACTCCAGGGAATGTGCCATCAGGCCACAAGTATCCAGAAATCTCAATCCAGTCCAAATGAACCTGATTTGCCTGCACTGCCTCGACTGTCACCGCGAGGATCGAATCACCCCATGGTTACACGTGTGATAGAACTGGTGGCATCTCGAGGGAAAGCCACAGATCAGTTTGTCGACGCGACAATAAGCCTGACAGTGCTGCTACAGCTCAGGAGGAGAGCAGGCGTGCATATCTCCAGTCGATACGAGGCCTGACCACCCTGGGGACACTCTAGAGGGACCCAAGTCCCATGTCAGCACTTTCGAGCAAAGCTCATGGTCTGGCCACAGCTCGAAACGCGGACCTAGGACCTGCCACCGATTGGACAGGAATCCCCAGAGGTCCCTTGCCATTCGCACGGAGACTGGCCTCTCCTGAGGCCACACGAGCAGGTCCCTGAGGACCCCGTCGTAACTCGAGTAGGACCTGCTGCAACTCGAGAAACACCAAGATGTTCTCCATTCCAGACGCATTGAGCCCCTTTTCTCATTCTGCATGTCGAGCGAAATCACATCTTCCCTCTTGGACCTCGAAAGGGTCTTTCACTCCCTTCCTGTGACTCAAGAATTTCCCTGACACACGCGTTTAAAATCGACAGGAACCCCGAGGGTTCCGCCACAACTCAAGAGGAGCCCCGTTGTCCCCTCCTCAGCGTGAGATGAGGGTTACCTTTCGTGCTTCGTCGGGATAGGATTCCCAGCATTCCCATCACATATCAGGAGGAGGTGCTCTCCACAAGAGAGTCGAGAGGAACTCCAGGTATCGTGCCATCAGGCCACAAGTACCCAGAAGTCTCAATCCACTCCAGATGAACCTATTTCCCTGCACTGTCTCGACTGTCACCCCGAGGATCGACTCACCCCATGGTAGCACTTGTGACAGCCCTGGTGGCAACTAGAGGGAAAGACCCAGACCCCTGTTTCAATGCAACAGGAAGCCTGACAGTGTTGCTACAGCTCAGTAGGATTGCTGGCGTGCTTGTCTCCACTCGAGACGAGGCCTGACTCCACTGTGGACACTCCAGAGGGACTCAACTCCCATGTCAGCATGTTCGAAGAAACCTCAGGGTCCGGCCGCATCTCCAGACGAGGATAGAGGAACCGCCACTGACTGGAGAGGATTCCCGAGAAGTCCCAAGCCATTCCCACGGAGAATGGCCTCTGCTGAGGCAACACGAGGGGGTCCCAGAGGTCCCCGTCGTAACTCGAGAAGGACCTGCTGCAACTCGAAAAACACCAAAACGTTCTCCCTTACAGGCGCGTTGAGGCCCTTTTCCACTGCCACGTGTCGAGGGAAATCACACCTTCCTTCTTGGACATAGAGAGGGTCCTTCACTCCCCTCTGAGACTCAAGAAGTTCCCTGACACATGAGCCTCCACTCGAGAGGAACCCCGAGGTTACCGCCGAAACTCAAGAGGAGCCCCTTTGTCCCCTCCTCAGCTCGAGATGAAGGTTCATTTCCCTGCTTCATCGGTAAGGGATTCTCAGCGTTCCCGTCACATCTCAGGAGGAGGAGCTCTTCACAGGAGAGTCGAGAGGAACTCCAGGGAATGTGCCATCAGGCCACAGGTATCCAGAAATCACAATCCACTCCAGATGAACCTGATTTGCCTGCACTGCCTCGACTGTCACCACGAGGATCGACTCATCCCATGGTGACACGTGTGATAGCCCTGGTGGTACCTCGAGCAAAGCGAGGGTCCCTGGGTGAAAGTGACAGGAAGAGTGACAGTGCTGCTACAGCTCAGGAGGAGAGCGGGCGTGCATGTCTCCACTCGAGACGAGGCCTTGACACCCTGTGCACATCCAGAGGGACCCAAGTCCTATGTTAGCACTTTGAGCAAAGCTCAGGTTCCGGCCGCAGCTCCAGACGCGTACCTAGGACCCGCCACCGACTGGAGAGAAATCCCGAGAAGTCCCTTGCCATGCGCACGGAGCGTGGCCTCTCCTGAGGCCACACGAGCGGGTCGCTGAGGTCCCCGTCCTAACTCCAGAAGGATTTGCCCCAATTCGAGAAACACCAGAAGGTTCTCCCTTCCAGGCGCGTTGAGGCCCTTTTCCGCTGCGGCATGTCGATGGAAATCACACCTTCCCTCTTGGACCATGAAAAAGTCCTTCACTTCCTTGCTGCAACACTAAGTTCCCCAACACACTCGCCTCCACTCGAGAGGAACCCCGAGAGTCTAGCCACAGCTCAAGAGGAGCCCCGTTGTCTCCTCCTCAGCTCGAGATGAGGGTTCCTTTCTCTGTTTCGGGGAAAATAGATTCCAGGCGTTCCCGTCGCATCTCAGGAGGAGGTGCTCTCCACACGAGAGTCAAGAGGAACTCCAGGGATCTTGCTATCAGGCCACATGTACCCAGAAGATTCAATCCATTCCAGATGAACCAAGTTTCCCTGCACTTCCTCGACTGTCACCCTGAGGATCGACTAACCCCATGGTGGCACGTGTTACCACCCTGGTGGCACCTCGAGGGAAAGCCACAGACCCCAGTTTCAATGCAACAGGAAGGCTGACAGTGTTGCTACAGCTCAGGAGGATACCTGGCGTGCATGTCTCCACTGGAAACTAGGCCTGACTCCACTGTGGATACACCAGAGGGACCCAAGTCCCATGTCAGCACGTTCGAGGAAACCTCAGGGTACGGCTGCAGCTCCAGCGGAGGACAGAGGACCCGCCAACGACAGGAGAGGAATCCCGAGAGGTCCCTCGCCATTCGCATGGAGACTGGCCTTTTCTGAAGCAACACGTGCTTGTCCCAGAGTTCCCCGTCATAACTCGAGGAGGACCTGCTGCAACTCGAGAAACACCAGGAGGTTCTCCCTTCCAGGCACGTTGAGGCCCTTTTCTGCTGCTCTATGCGAGCGAAATCACACCTTTCCTCTTGGACCTAGAAAGTGTCCTTCACTCCCTAGGTGCGACACAAGAAGTTCCCTGACAGACGCGTTTAAAATCGACAGGAACCCCGAGGGTTCAGCCACAACTCAAGAGGAGCCCAGTTGTCCTCTTCTCAGATCGAGATGTGGACTCCATTCACTGCTTCATCGGGAAGGGATTCACAGCATTCCCGTCGCATCTCAGGAGGAGGTGCTCTTCACACTAGAATCGAGAGGAACTCCAGGGAATGTGCCATCAGGGCACAAGCATCCAGAAATCTCAATCCACTCCAGATGAACCTGATTTGCCTGCACTGCCTCGACTGTAACCGCGAGGATCAAGTCACCGCATGGTGACACATGTGATAGCCCTGGTGACACCTCGAGCAAAGCTACAGATCCCTGGGTGAAAGTGACGGGAAGCCTGACAGTGCTGCTACAGCACAGGAGGAGAGCAGGCGTGCATGTCTCCACTGGAGACCAGGCCTGACTCCCCTGTGGACACTCCGGAGGGGCCCAAGTCCCATATCAGCACTTTCGAGGAAACCTCAGTGTCTGGACGCAGCTCTGGACAAGGATTTAGGACCCGCCACCAACTGGAGAGGAATCACGAGAGATACCTCGCCTTTTGAATGGAGCCTGGCCTCTTCTGAGGCAACACGAGCTGGTCCCTGAGGTCCCCGTCGTGACTTGAGAAGGACCTACCGCAACTTGAGAAACACCAGGAGGTTTTCTCTTCCAGGCGCGTTAGGCCCTTTTCTACTGCTGCATGTCGACGGAAATCACAGCTTCTTTCTTGGACCTTGAAATGGTCCATCACTCCCTTGCTGTAACTCAAGAAGTACCCTGACAAATGCGCCTCCTCTCGAGAGGAACCCCGAGGTTCCCGCCACAACTCAAGAGGAGCCCGGGTGTCCCCTCCTCTGCACGATGTGAGGGTTGCTTCCGGTGCTTCGTCGGGAAGGGATTCGCGGCGTTGCCATCGCATATCAGGAGGAGGTGCTCTTACAGGAGAGCCGAGAGGAACTCCAGGGGTCGTGCCATCAGGCCACAAGTACCCAGAAGTCTCAATCCACTCCAGATGAACCTGATTTCCGTACACTGTGTAGACTGTCACCCTGATGATCGACTCACCCCATGGTGGCACGTGTGACAGCCCTGGTGGCATCTCGAGGGAAAGCCACAGATCCCTTCTTCAACGCGACAGGAAGCCTGACAGTGCTGCTACAGCTCAGGAGGAGAGCGGACGTGCAAGTCTCCACTAGAGACGAGGCCTGACCATCCTGTGGACACTCCGGAGGGACCCAAGTCCCATGTCAGCACTTTCGAGCAAAGCTCATGATCCGGCCGCAGCTCCAGACGTGGACCTAGGACCTGCCAATGACTGGAGAGGAATTCCGAGAGGTTCCTCACCATTTGCACGGAGACTGGCCTCTCCTGAGGCCACACAAGCAGGTCCCAGATGTCCCCGTCGTAAGTCTAGATGGACCTGCAGCAACTTGAGAAACACCGGGAGGTTCTCCCTTCCAGGCGCATTGAGGCCCTTTTCGGCTGCCGCATGTCGAGGGAAATCACACCTTCTCTCTTGGACCTCGGATGGGTCCTTCATTCCCTTGCTGTGACTCAAGACATTCCCTGACACACGCGACTCCACTCCACAGGAACCCCGAGGGTCCCGTCACAGCTCAAGAGGAGCCCAGTTTTCCACCTCTCAGTGCAAGATGAGGTTACTTTCCGTGCTTCATCGGGAAGGGATTCCCTGCGTTCCCATCGCATATCAGGAGGAGGTGCTCTCCACAGGAGAGTCGAGAGGAACTCCAGGAATCGTGCCATCAGGCCACAAGCACCCAGAAGTCTCAATCCACTCCAGATGAACCTGATTTCCCTACAGTGTCTCGACCGTCATGCCGAGGATCGACTCACTCCATGGTGGCACGTGTGACAGCCCTGGTGGCACCTCGAAGGAAAGCCACAGACCCCAGTTTAACACGGCAGAAAGCCTGACAGTGTTGCTACAGCTCAGGAGGATGCTGGCGTGCATGTCTCCACTCGAAACGAGGCCTGACTCCACTGTGGACACTACAGAGGGACCCAAGTCCCATGTCACAACATTCAAGGAAACCTCAGGTTCCGGCCGCAGCTCCAGACGAGGACAGAGGACCCACCACCGACTGGAGAGGAATCCCAGGAGGACCCTCGCCATTCGCACGGAGAGTGGCCTCTCCTGAGGCCACACGACTGTGTCCCAGAGGTCCCCGTCATAACTCGAGGAGGACGAGCCGCAGCTCGAGAAACACCAGCAGGTTCTCCCTTCCAGTTGCGTTGAGGCCCTTTTCCACTGTCGCATGTCGAGGGAAATCACACCTTCCCTCTTGGACCTCAAAAGGGTCCTTCACTCCTTTGCTGCAACTCAAGAAGTTCCCCGACACACGTGCCTACACTTGAGAGAAACCCCGAGGGTCCCGCCACAACTCAGGAGGAGCCCCGTTGTCCCCTCCACAGCTCAAGATGAGGGTTCCTTTCTCTGCTTCGTCGGGAAGGGATTCCTGGCGTTCCCATTGCATATGAGGAGGAGGTGCTCTCCACACGGGAGTCGAGAGGAACTCCAGGGATCTTGCCATCAGGCCACAAGCACCCAGAAGTCTCAATCCACTCCAGATGAACCTGATTTCCCTGCACTGTGTCGACTGTCACTCCGAGGATCGACTCACCCCATGGTGGCACGTGTGACAGCCCTGGAGTCACCTCGAGGGAAAGCCACAGACCCCTGTTTCAATGCGACTGGAAGCCTGACAGTGCTGCTACAGCTCCGGAGGAGAGCGGGTATGCATGTCTCCACTCAAAACGAGGCCTTACCACCCTCTGGACACTCGAGAGTGAACCAATTCCCATGTCAGCACTTTCGAGCAAAGTTCAGGGTCCGGCCGCAGCTCCAGACGCGGACCTATGACCCGCCACTGAATGGAGAGGAATCCCGAGAGGTATATCGCCATTCGCTCGGAGACTGGCCTCTCCTGAGGCCAAACGAGGAGGTCCCTGAGGTCCCCGTCGAACTCGAGAAGGACATGCTGCACTTCGAGAAACACCAGGAGGTTCTCCCTTCCAGGTGCATTGAGGCCCTTTTCTGATGCTGTATGTCCAGCAAAATCACACCTTCCTTCTTGGACCTTGAAAGGGTCCTTCACTCCCATGCTGTGACTCAAGTAGTTCCCTGACACACGTGCCTCCACTCGACAGGAATCCCGAGTGTCCCGCCACAACTAAAACGGAGCCCCATTCTCCCCTCCTCAGCGCGAGATGAGGGTTATTTTCCGTGCTTCATCGGGAAGGGTTTCGTGGCGTTCCCATCGCATATCAGGAGGAGGTGCTCCCCACAGAAGCGTCGAGAGGAACTCCAGGGATCGTGATATCAGGCCACAAGTACCCAGAATCCTCAATCCACTCTAGATGAATCAGATTTCCCTGCACTGTCTCGACTGTCACCCTGAGGATTGACTCACCCCATGGTGGCACGTGTGACAGTTCTGGTGGCACCTCGAGGGAAAGCCACAGACCCCTGTTTCAACGCGACAGGAAGCCTGAGAGTGTTGCTACAGCTCAGGAGGATAGCTGGCTTGCATGTCTCCACTCGAGACGAGGCCTGACTCCACTGTGGACACTCCAGTCGGACCCAAGTCCCATGTCAGCGCATTCGAGGAAACCTCAGGGTCCTGCTGCAGCTCCAGACGAGGACAGAGGACCCGCCACCGATTGGAGAGAAATCCTGAGAGGTCCCTCGTCATTTGCACGGAGCCTGGCCTCTCCTGAGGCCACACGAGCGGGTCCAAGAGGTCCCCGTCGTAACACGAGAAGGACCTGCTATAACTCGAGAAACATCAGAAGGTTCTCCCTTCCAGTCGCGTTGAGGCCCTTTTCCACAGCCTCATGTCGAGGGAAATCACACCTTCCCTCTTGGACTTCGAAAGGGTCCTTCACTCCCTTGCTGCGACTCAAGAAGTTCCCCAACACACGCGCCTCCACTAGAGAGGAACCCCGAGGGTCCTGCCACAACTCAAGAGGAGCCCCGTTGGCCCTCCTCAACTCGAGATGAGGGTTCCTTTCCTGCTTCGTCGGGAAGGGATTCCTGGCGTTCCCGTCGCATCTCAGGAGGAGGTGCTTTTCACAGGAGAGTCCAGAGCAACTCCAGGGAATGTGACATCAGGTCACAAGTATCCAGAAATCTCAACCCACTCCAGAAGAACCTGATTTGCCTGCACTGCCTCCACTGGCACCACGAGGATCGACTCACCCCATGGTGACACTTGTGATAGCTCTGGTGGCACCTCGAGCAAAGCCACAGATTCCAGGGTGAAAGTGACAGGAAGCCTGAAATTGCTGCTACAGCTCAGGAGGTGAGCAGGCATGCATCTCTCCACTGGAGACGAGGCCTGACTCCCCTGTGGACACTCTGGAGGAGCCCAAAACCCATGTCAGCACTTTTGAGGAAACCTCAGGTCCGGCTGCAGCTCCGGATGAGGACTTAGGACCCGCCACCAACTGGAGAGGGATCCCGAGAGATACCTCGCCATTTGCACGGAGCCTGGCCTCTCCTGAGGCCACAGGAGCGGGTCCCTGAGATCCCCGTCGTAATTCGAGAAGGACCTGCCACAACTCGAGAAACACCAGGAAGTTTTCCCTTCCAGGGCATTGAAGCCATTTTCTGCCGGTGCATGTCGAGGGAAATCACACCTTTCCTCTTGGACCTTGAAAGGGTCCTTCACTCCCTTGTTGCGACTCAAGAAGTTCTGTGACACACGCGCCTCCACTCGACAGGAACCCCGGGGGTCCCGCCACAACTCAACAGGAGCCACGTTGTCCCATCCTCAGCGCGAGATGAGGGCTGCTTTCTGTGCTTCATCGGGAAGGGCTTCGTGTCGTTTCAGGCGCATCTCAGGAGGAGGTGCTCTCCACACGAGAGTCGAGAGGAACTTCAGGGATCGTGCCATCAGGCCTCAGGTACCCAAAAGTCTTAATCCAATCCAGATGAAAAAGATTTCCCTGCACTGCCTCGACTGTCACTCTGAGGATCGACTAACCCCACAGTGGTACGTGTGACGCCCTGGTGGCATCTCGAGGGAAAACCACAGATCCCTGTGTCAACGTGGCAGGAAGCCTGACAGTGCTGCTACAGCTCAGGAAGAGAGCGGGCGTGCATATCTCCACTCTAGACGAGGCCTGACCACCCTGTGGACACCCCAGAGGGACCCAATTCCCATGTCAACACTTTCGAGCAAAGCTCAGGGTCCGGCTGCAGCTCCAGACGAGGACCTAGGACCGGCCACCGACTGGAGAGGAATCCCAAGAGGTCCCTCGGCATTTGCAAGGAGACTGGCCTCTCCTGAGGCCACACGAGCGGGTCCAAGAGGTCCCCGTCGTAACACGAGAAGGACCTGCTATAACTCGAGAAACACCAGGAGGTTCTCCCTTCCAGTCGCGTTGAGGCCCTTTTCCACAGCCGCATGTCGAGGGAAATAACACCTTCCCTCTTGGACCTCGAAAGGGTCCTTCACACCCTTGCTGCGACTCAAGAAGTTCCCCGACACACGCGCCTCCACTACAGAGGAACCCCTAGGATCCTGCCACAAATCAAGAGGAGCCCCGTTGGTCCCTTCTCATCTCGAGATGAGGGTTCCTTTTCCTGCTTCATTGGGAGTGGATTCCCAACGTTCCCATCGCAACTCAGGAGGAGGTGCTCTTCACAGGAGAGTCGAGAGGAACTCCAGGGAATGTGCCATCAGGCCACAAGTATCCAGCAATCTCAATCCACTCCAGATGAACCTGATTTGCATGCAATGCCTCGACTGTCACCGCGAGGATCGACTCATCGCATGGTGACACGTGTAATAGCCCTGGTGGCACCTCGAGCAAAGCCACAGATTCCTGGGTGAAAGTGACAGGAAGCCTGAATTTGCTGCTACAGCTCAGGAGGTGAGCGGGCATGCATCTCTCCACTGGAGACGAGGCCTGACTCCCCTGTGGACACTCCCGAGGGGCCCAAGTCCCATGTCAACACATTGGAGGAAACCTCATGTCCGGCCGCAGCTCCGGATGAGGACTTAGGACCCGCCACAAACTGGAAGGAATCCCGAGAGATACCTCGCCATTTGCACGGAGCCTGGCCTCTCCTGAGGCCAAAGGAGCGGGTCCCTGAGTTCCCCGTCGTAACTCGAGAATGACCTGCTGCAACTCGAGAAACACCAGGAGATTCTCCCTTCCAGGCACGTTGAGTCCCTTTTCTGCTTCTGCATGTTGAGCGAAATCACACCTTTCCTCTTGGATCTCGAAATGGTCCTTCACTCCCTTGCTGCGACTCAAGACGTTCCCGGACACATGCGCCTCCACTCGAGAGGAACCCCGAGGGTCCCGCCACAACTCAAGAGGATCCCTGTTCTCCCCTCCTCAGCGCTAGATGAGGGCTGTTTTCCATGCTTCGTCGGGAAGGGATTCGTCGCTTTTCTGTCGCATCTCACGAGGAGGTGCTCTCCACACGAGCGTCGAGAGGAACTCCAGGAATCGTGCTATTAGGCCTCAATTATCCAGAAGTCTCAATCCAATCCAGATGAAAAAGATTTCCCTGCACTGCCTCGACTGTCACTCCGAGGATCGACTAATGCCACAATGGCACGTGTGACAGCCCTGGTGGCATCTCGAGGGAAAGCCACAGATCCCTTTGTCAAAGTGATAGGAAGCCTGACAGTGGTGCTACAGTTCAAGAGAAGAGCGGGAGTGCATGACTCCATTCGAGACGAGGCCAGCCCACCCTGTGGATACTTCACAGGGCCCCAAGTCCCATGTAAGCACTTTCGAGCAAAGCTCAGGGTCCGGCTGCAGCTCCAGATGCGGACCTAGGACCGAACACCGACTGGAGAGGAATCCCGAGAGGTCCCTCTCTGTTTGCACGGAGACTGGCCTCTCCTGAGGCCACACGAGCCAGTCCCTGAGGTCCCCGTCGTAACTCGACAAGGACCTGCCACAACTCGAGAAACACCAGAATGTTCTCCCTTCCAGTCGCGTTGAGGCCATTTTCCACTGCTGCATGCCGAGGGAAATCTCACCTTCCCTCTTGGACCTCGAAAGGGTCCTCCACTCCCTTGCTGTGATCAAGAAGTTCCCCAACACACGGGCCTCCACTCAAGAGGAACCCCGTGGGTCCTGCCACAACTCAAGAGGAGCCCCGTTGGCCCCTCCTCAGTACGAGATGAGGGTTACTTTCCGTGCTTCATCGTGAAGGGTTTCGCGGCATTCCCATCGCATATCAGGAGGAGGTGCTCTCCACAGGAGCGTCGAGAGGAACTCCAGGGAATGTGCCATCAGGCCACAAGTACCCAGAAGTCTCAATCCACTCCAGGTGAACCTGATTTCCCTGGACTGTCTCGACTGTCACCCCGAGGATCGACTCGCCCCATGGTGGCACCTGTGACAGTCCTGGTGGCACCTCGAGGGAAAGCCACAGACCCCTGTTTCAACACGACAGGAAGCCTGAGAGTGTTCCTACAGCTCAGGAGGATAGCTGGCTTGCATGTCTCCACTCGAGACGAGGCCTGACTCCACTGTGGACACTCCAGAGGGACCCAAGTCCCATGTCAGCACGTTTGAGGAAACCTGAGGCTCCCGCTGCAGCTCCAGAGGACAGAGGACCCGTCACCGGCTGGAGAGAAATTCTGAGATGTCTATCGCCATTTGCACGGAGACTGGCCTCTCCTGAGGCCGCACGAGTGGGTCGAAGAGATCCCCATCGTAACTCGAGAAGGACATGCTGCAACTCGAGAAACAACAGAAGGTTCTCCCTTGCAGTCTAGTGTTCCTACAGCTCAGGAGGATAGCTGGCTTGCATGTCTCCACTCGAGACGAGGCCTGACTCCACTGTGGACACTCCAGAGGGACCCAAGTCCCATGTCAGCACGTTTGAGGAAACCTGAGGCTCCCGCTGCAGCTCCAGAGGACAGAGGACCCGTCACCGGCTGGAGAGAAATTCTGAGATGTCTATCGCCATTTGCACGGAGACTGGCCTCTCCTGAGGCCGCACGAGTGGGTCGAAGAGATCCCCATCGTAACTCGAGAAGGACATGCTGCAACTCGAGAAACAACAGAAGGTTCTCCCTTGCAGTCGCGTTGAGGCCCTTTTCCACAGCCTTATGTCGAGGGAAATCAACCTTCCCTCTAGGACCTCGAAAGGGTCCTTCACTCCCTTGCTGTGACTCAAGAAGTTCCCCGACACACGCGCCTTCACTAGAGAGGAAACCCGAGGGTCCTGCCACAACTAAAGAGGAGCCCCGTTGGCCCTCCTCAGCTCGAGATGAGGGTTCCTTTCCCTGCTTTGTCGGGAAGGTATTCCTGGCGTTCCCGTCGCATCTCAGGAGGAGGTGCTCTTCACAGGAGAGTCGAGAGGAACTCCAGGGAATGTGCCATCAGTCCACAAGTGTCCAGAAATCTCAATCCACTCCAGATGAACCTGATTTGCCTGCACTGCCTCGACTGTCACCGCGAGGATCGACTCATCCCATGGTGACACGTGTGACAGCCCTGGTGGCACCTCGAGCAAAGCCACAGATTCCTGGGTGAAAGTGACAGGAAGCCTGAAATTGCTGCTACAGCTCAGGAAGTGAGCGGGCGTGCATGTCTCCACTGGAGACGAGGCCTGACTCCCCTGTGGACACTCCGGAGGGGCCCAAGTCCCATGTCATCACTTTCGAGGAAACCTCAGGTCCAGCCACAGCTCCAGACGTGGACCTAGGACCCGCAACCAACTGGAGAGGAATCCCGAAAGGACTCTCACCATTCACACGGAGACTGGCCTCTTCTGAGTCCACATGATCATGTCCCTGAGGTCACCGTGGTAACTCGAGAAGGACCTGCTGCAACTCGAGAAACACCAGGAACTTCCCCCTCCAGGCGCGTTGAGGTCCTTTTCTGCTGCTGCATGTCCAGCGAAATCACACTTCCCTCTTGGACCTCAAAAGTGTCCTTCACTCGATTGCTGCAACTCAAGAAGTTCCCAGGCAAACAGGCCTCCACTCGAGAGGAAATGCGAGGGTCCCGCCACAACTCAAGAGGAGGCCCGTTCTCCCCTCCTCAGTGCAAGATGAGGGTTGCTTTCCATGCTTCATCGGGAAGGGTTTCACGGCGTTCCCATTGCATATCAGGAGGAGGTGTTCTCCACAGGAGTGTCGAGAGGAACTCGAGGGATCGTGCCATCAGACCACAAGTACCCAGAAGTCTCAATCCACTCCAGATGAATCAGATTTCCCTGCACTGTATCGACTGTTCACCCCGAGGATCGACTCGCCCCATGGTGGCACGTGTGACAGTCCTGGTGGCACCTCGAGGGAAAGACACAGACCCCTGTTTCAATGCGACAGGAAGCCTGAGAGTGTTGCTACAGCTCAGGAGGATACCTGGCTTGCATGTCTCCACTCGAGACGAAACTTGACTCCACTGTGGACACTCCAGAGGGACCCAAGTCCCATGTCGGCACGTTCGAGGAAACCTGAGGGTCCCACCGCAGCTCCAGACGAGGAAAGAGGATCTGCCACCGATTGGAGAGGAATCCTGAGAGGTCTCTCGCCATTTGCACGGAGCCCAGCCTCTCGTGAGGCCACACGAGTGGGTCCCTGAGGTCGCCGTCGTAACTCGAGAAGGACCTGCCACAACTCGAGAAACACCATGAGGTTCTCCTTTCCAGGCACATTGAGGCTCTTTTCTGCTGCCGCATGTCAAGTGAAATCACACCTTCCCTATTGTACCTCGAAAGGGTCCTTCACTCCCTTGCTGTGACTCAAGATGTTCCCCGACATATGCGCCTCCACTTGACAGGAACACCGAGGGACCTGCCACAACTCATGAGGAGCCCCGTTGTCCCCTCCTCAGCTCGAAATGAGGGTTCCTTTCTCTGCTTGGTCGGGAAGGGATTCCTGGTATTCCTGTCGCATTTCAGGAGGATGTGCTATTCACAGGAGAGTCGGAGGAACTCGCGGGAATGTGNAATCCCTGTTCCCTTTAAAAATATGAGAAAACAGGCAGAAAGAGTTTAAAGAATCTGGACATGGTCTACAGTTAACAAGGCGAGAGTGAGCATTTGAACTAAGGCAGTCTGGGTTAGAAAATAATGTCCATAAAAATCACTCTGCTGTTGCTCAGTAAGTATTCAAGGGTTGTACAGTGATACAGTTGCACTAAGGAAGAACCTATTTGGGTTTCTGTTCCAGGTGACGGTGCTGTAAGCACACTATCTATGACAGAACAGAAATGCAAACCCTGCACAGAAGCTATGGTGGTGGCAGTGGTTTAGTCGCTAAGTCGAGTCCGACTCTTGAGAACCCATGGACTATAGCCCTCCAGGCTCCTCTGTCCATGGGATTCTCCAGGCAAGGATACTGGAGTGGGTGGCCATTTCCTTCTCCTTTTATAGTAACTCTAAAACTGTGTAGAGTACTAGGGAAGGTTAGTGGAGGGAAAACTGAAGTATCAAATGAGCTGGCAGTGAGTCTGCCATTTTATTTTTCCTCTGGGTCTCCCAACCTGGTTTTAATGCACTCAAAACTGGAAGTAGGCACTGGACTCTAGTCAAAGAGAGCACCAAGGAAAGTCTGGTGCTGATTCGGAAGGTAGGAAAGGGAATGCTAATGCTGGGCACAGTGTAGATACCCCTCATGTTCATTTTGATGTATCTTTTTTTTCCATTAAAAAAAATGCATCATTTTATTATACATGAGCCCCCAAGCAATCCAACGATGGTAGTAACAGTATGAGCAGTGGCGGGCCAGTGGAGCCACAGCTGAGATGAGGGGGATATCTTCCTCTCTGCTTAAGAGAGATGTGGTCTCAAGGAGGTAGCAAGTGTATGATGCTTTCAATATCTCTCTCGCTCACTCTCTCTTTTCCTGTCTCCCTCTGTCTTCCTACCTCTTTGGTCCAGATGTCACCACCATCCTAAAAGGAACAGGGCAACAGAACAGGGCAACTAAATCCTCCAAAACTCACATGCTATTAACTTGGTAATCTTAATACTCTGAGGGCTATTAAAGAAATTGTATTTATAACTTAAAGCTTTCCATAAAAGCTATCACTAAACCTAAACATCTTTGGAAGGGAGATCAACCCTGGGATTTCTTTGGAAGGAATGATGCTAAAACTGAAGCTCCAGTACTTTGGCCACCTTATGCAAAGAGTTGACTCATTGGAAAAGACCCTGATGCTGGGAGGGATTGGGGGCAGGAGGAGAAAGGGACGACCGAGGATGAGATGGCTGGATGGCATCATGGACTCAATGGACGTGAGTCTGAGTGAACTCCCGGAGTTGGTGATGGACATGAAATTGTATTTATAACTTAAAGCTTTCCATAAAAGCTATCACTAAACCTAAACATCTTTGGAAGGGAGATCAACCCTGGGATTTCTTTGGAAGGAATGATGCTAAAACTGAAGCTCCAGTACTTTGGCCACCTTATGCAAAGAGTTGACTCATTGGAAAAGACCCTGATGCTGGGAGGGATTGGGGGCAGGAGGAGAAAGGGACGACCGAGGATGAGATGGCTGGATGGCATCATGGACTCAATGGACGTGAGTCTGAGTGAACTCCCGGAGTTGGTGATGGACAGGGAGGCCTGGCATACTGCGATTCATGGGGTGGCAAAGAGTCGGACACGACTGCGCGACTGAACTGAACTGAAACCTGAACAATTTTTCTGGTGAATTCTACCAGATTTTTCAAAAGAGAAATAACATAAATTCTACACAATCTCTTCCAGAATATAGAAGACAGAACATTTTCCAAATTGTTTTGCAAAATTCCATTACCCTGATATTCAAATTAGAAGAAAACATTTTTAAAAAAGTACTAATCAGCCTTTCCGGTGGTCCAGCAGTTAAGTCTGCTCTTGCAATTCTGGGGACACTGATTTGATCCCTGGTCTAGGAAGATCCCACCAGGGATGCCTAATTAGTACTTTTTAGACCCACATGCAGCAGAGCAACTAGGCCAGTGGCAACTAACTAACCCTTGCAAGCCTCAACTACTGAAGCCTACTCTCCCTAGAACCTGTACTCTACAAGAGAAGCCACTGCAATGACAAGCCTGCACACCACAATGAAGAGCAGCCCTGCAACTAGAGAAAGCCCGTGTGTAGCAACAAATATCTATCACACCCAAAAAGTAAAATAAATCAATCTTTAAAATAAAGTACTCATCAATCCTTCATGAACTTCAGGACATGACCAAGTTATGTTATCAAATTTGAATATTCAGATATTAATCAATCTGACACCCCAATATTAATAGTTTAAATTAGAATGCCCACATGATCAGATCAATGGATGTAAAAATATTTTTAAATTTATGATTCTTTTATAAATCATATAAAAACTTTAAAAACTCTCAGTAAATAAGGAGTAGGAGAGGATCCTCAATTTGGTAAAGAGTATCTACACAAAACAACATGCTGAAAAATGCATGCTTTCTTGCAATTTCACTGCTCCTATTCAACGTGATACTGGAAATCCAAGCTAGCACAGAAAGAAAACCAGTCTCAAGATCAAAAGGAAAAAACAAATCCATTTTTATTCAAAGACAACATTATCATCTACATGTAAAATTCTAAGAAAACTATGAAAACATTCCTAGAACTAATAAGTGATCTGGCAAGTTTGCAGGATGCAAGGCCAACACAGAAAAATTCAGTTTTTATACAGGAAGCAGTCTACAATCGAAAACCCAGATCAAATGATCAATACCCCAAAACCCCAAAAGGTAACAAAATAAATGTACATACCTCTGGTCATATAAAGACTAGACCTGTAAAACAAAGAGAGTTTTGTTCTTTTTTCCTCAAAGAATTAGGGGGCCATCTCAATGATGTCAAAGCACTGACACAACCATTTACCTATGTTGGGATGGTTTACTTTTTCTCATTTAGCTTAGGGGAGAAGCCTCCCATCCCAAATTCCTATCATGTAAATATCAGCTATGATGGGTTTAGTTAGACCCATTTCAGTAATTCATTTACAAACACTTTTGTGGATTATGCTGGGATTTAAGAAATTCTCTAATTGGGACTATCAGTTGGAACTTTGATCTGAAGAGGTTTCCTACATCTTCATGTGGTGTCATTTATGAAGGTAACCATGTAATAGTGTCTTCAGAGTGGAAAAGAATTCAGATTACTATGATGAGTACTCAAATAAAGAGGGAACCAGTAGTTAAAATTTTAGGTACCTTCCATATCATCAATCTTTCACTAGCCTTCTACACAAACCTGTCAATTGAGGCGACTATGAAATTCTGAACTCTTTGGGAGTTTCTGAATACCAATTAAAATAGGTACAGTTGTTTAAGATAAATGCTCTTTAAAATTATAACAGTTCAGATGTATCTGCAATTTAAAAGATCCATGGAGCTAGCACTATATGTATTTTTTCCTGCTAATCTAATTTTCAGTTCACTTCAGTTCAGTCACTCAGTCGTGTCCAACTTTTTGCAACCCCATGAATCACAGCACGCCAGGCCTCCCTGTCCATCACCAATTCATGGAGTTCACTCAAACTCATGTTCATCGAGTCGGTGATGCCATCCAACCATCTCATCCTCTGTCGTCCCCTTCTCCTCCTGCCCCCAATCCCTCTCAGCATCAGAGTCTTTTCCAATGAGTCAACTCTTCGCATGAGGTGGCCAAAGTACTGGAGTTTCAGCTTCAGCGTCAGTCCCTCCAATGAACACCCAGGATTGATCTCCTTTAGGATGGACTGGTTGGATTTCCTTGCAGTCCAAGGGACTCTCAAGAGTCTTCTCCAACACCACAGTTCGAAAGCATCAATTCTTTGGTGCTCAGCTTTCTTCACAGTCCAACTCTCACATCCATACATGACCACTGGAAAAACCATAGCCTTGACTAGATGGACCTTTGTTGGAAAAGTAATGTCTCTGCTCTTGAATATGCTATCTAGGTTGGTCATAACTTTTCTTCCAAGGAGTAAGCATCTTTTAATTTCATGGCTGTTGTCACCATCTGCAGTGATTTTGGAGCCCTCCAAAATAAAGTCTGACACTGTTTCCACTGTTTCCCCATCTATTTGCTATGAAGTGATAGGACCAGATGCCATGATCTTCGTTTTTTGAATGTTGAGCTTTAAGCCAACTTTTTCACTCTCTTCTTTCACTTTCATCAAGAGGCTTTTTAGTTCCTCTTCACTTTCTGCCATAAGGGTGGTGTCATCTGCATATCTGAGGTTATTGATATTTCTCCTGGCAATCTTGATTCCAGCTTGTGCTTCTTNTGATCTTCATTTTCTGAATGTTGAGCTTTAAGCCAACTTTTTCACTCTCTTCTTTCACTTTCATCAAGAGGCTTTTTAGTTCCTCTTCACTTTCTGCCATAAGGGTGGTGTCATCTGCATATCTGAGGTTATTGATATTTCTCCTGGCAATCTTGATTCCAGCTTGTGCTTCTTCCAGCCCAGTGTTTCTCATGATGTACTCTGTATATAAGTTAAATAAGCATGGTAACAATATACAGCCTTGACATACTCCTTTTCCTATTTGGAACCAGTCTGTTGTTCCATGTCCAGTTCTAACTGTTGCTTTCTGACCTGCACATAGGTTTCTCAAGAGGCAGGTCAGGTGGTCTGGTATTCCCATCTCTTTCAGAATTTTCCACAGTTGATTGTGGTCCACACAGTCAAAGGCTTTGGCATAGTCAAGAAAGCAGAAATAGATGTTTTTCTGGAACTCTCTTGCTTTTTCTATGATCCAGTGGATGTTGGCAATTTGATCTCTTGTTCCTCTGTCTTTTCTAAAACCAGCTTGAACATCTGAAACTTCATGGTTCATGTATTGCTGACACCTGGCTTGGAGAATTTTGAGCATTACTTTCCTAGTGTGTGAGATGAGAGCAATTGTGTGACAGTTTGAGCATTCCTTGGCATTGCATTTCTTTGGGATTGGAATAAAAACTGACCTTTTCCAGTCCTGTGGCCACTGCTGAGTTTTCAAAATTTGCTGGCATATTGAGTGCAGCACTTTCACAGCATCATCTTTCAGAATTTGAAATAGTTTAACTGGAATTCCATCACCTCCACTAGCTTTGTTCATAGTGATGCTTTCTAAGGCCCACTTGACTTCACATTCCAGGATGTCTGGCTCTAGGTGAGTGATCACACCATCATGATTATCTGGGTCGTGAAGCTCTCTTTTGTACAGTTCTTCTGTGTATTCTTGCCACCTCTTCTTAATATCTTCTGCTTCTGTTAGGTCCATACCATTTCTGTCCTTTATTGAGCCCATGTTTGCATGAAATGTTCTCTTGGTATCTCTAATTTTCTTGAAGAGATCTCTAGTCTTTCCCATTCTGTTGTTTTCCTCTCTTTCTTTGCATTGATCATTGAGGAAGGCTTTCTTATTTCTCCTTGGTATTCTTTGGAACTCTGCATTCAGATGCTTATATCTTTCCTTTTCTCCTTTGCTTTTTGCTTCTCTTCTTTTCCCAGCTGTTTGTAATGCCTCCTCAGACAGCCATTTTGGTTTTTTGCATTTCTTTTCCATGGGGATCATCTTGATCCATCTCCTGTACAATGTCATGAACCTCCGTCCATAGTTTGAGGAAACAGAAAAATATTTTCCACGGTTCTTTTCGATGAGACCTGGCAGGCAGAGGTCCAGAAGACTGTGGTTTAACCCAAGACTCAAAATTATTTTGGAGTGTCAAAAGAACCCCAATTTGGCCATCTCAGAGCCAGAGTTCCTTTCCCTCCCAATTAAATACTAGCAAGCAGTACAAAAACCCATCTGGTATTCCCATAGGTAGCTCTTTGCAAGTGAGCTGTTTGGCTTTTGAGACACTATTAATACCATGGCCTAATGTAGCATGAGATACGATCTGAACAACTTTCTGAGGATAGTGTAATGGATCGCACAGAATGATGCTTCTGAGTCTAGTACACCAAGGAGTTACCCTTAGTCCAGTTTCCTTCGACTTCTGTGTGGCTTGGCTCCCCCCTTGCGAAAGCCTAAAACCACCCTGGATGCTCAGAACACCAGTTTATCTGCTTGTCTCTCTGCAGACTAGAAGACATGCGGGAGCGCATCATCTTGCAAGGACTAATTCTCCGACACTCTGCAAGCTCCTCAGACGCTCCGCGAGGTCCTACGTCGCCTTTATTTTTCCCTTTATTCTGAGTAACTCAGTCTCTTATTTCACCAGCAATAGTTTTGTTTGGACCATATATCAACTTGTTTTTTAATGTAAGTCAAATTTAACGAAAGATCAGTCACCCGTGTTTCCCTGGGCCTCTTGTCCTGACCCCTTAGGCCCACCTAGGATATGCACTGGTGGCACTTTAAGACTCCAAGTCTGAAAAGAAAACCACCTCAGATAAAATTTTTAGGATTATCACCCAAACAGTGAGATCCTGAGATCTGAACACCAGGAAAACTCACAGCAACACCTGAGGAGCCCTGAGTAGCTTTTTGAGCTTAGAGGGCCCGCACTGGCACCAAGCATCATCCCAGATGGACTCCTGGTGACTTCTGACTAGTGTCTCTGATATCATACCAGTTGTGCCAAGTATATGTCATTGAAAAATTAATCAGTCGATCTAAGAAAGAAATGGAAGATTTTATTCAGGCCACATGAGGATTATAATCTGGGAAGAGCACCTCAGAAAGCTTTCAGAGCTATTCTGCCCATTAGAAGTGAAGGTACAGTGATAATAAGTTTCTTGAGACAGAGAGCTGTACATTAAATGATGTATTGTTGACAGTTGGCATGCCTGCATGCTAAATTGCTTTAGTCCTGTCAGACTCTTTGTGACCCCATGGACCTTAGCCCACCAAGTTCCTCTGTCCATGAGATTTCCGGGCAAGAATACTGGAATGGGTTGGCATTTCCTCCTCCAGGGGCTCTTTCTACCCTGGAATTGAACCGGTATCTCATGCACTGCAGGCAGATTGTTTACTGCTAAGCCACCAGGAAGCCCACTGACAGTTTACACAATCCAAATCTAAGCATCACTGTGACTCTTTATAAGATTAAGAAAAAATGTTGTCTTTTAAGGAGATGTCAATGTTAGGAGTGTGTTGTATTGCTCTTTCTGATTGAGCAGGTGCTCCTGCTGATGGGAGGTTTGGTCAAATTATAATGCAGGTACAGGATTCACAGTGGGGGTAGAGAGGAGACCAAAGGGCAAAGAAAAGTTTTATGTTTAAATTTTTCTTGTGTTGACATGAAATATGAATGTTATTTCATAATAATAAAACTACATATATATAATTAGTATATACTACTATATATGATGTATTGTTGTTTAGTCACTAAGCTGTGTCTGACTCTTTGTGACCCGATGACCTGTAGCACACCAGGCTCCTCTATCCATGGGATTTTCCAGTCAAGATTACTAGAGTGGGTTGGCATCTTCTGGACCCTAGAATTGAACTGGTATCTCCTACACTGCAGGCAGTTTCTTTACTGATGAGCCATCAGCCCCCATACATAATGTATATCATTTTACACATAACATAAAATTAATGTTATATAGTAATACTACATATATATTAATTTCTTATCATATTGTATTATAAATCTTGTAATAACATTTAAAATCATTTTTGAAAAGTACATTTATTTTCTATAATCTTCTTTAAAATATTCTATGCAAAAATATAACAATTACATTCAAATATCAACAGTTAGTCAAATCTTATCCTAGTATCCATTTGATTGCTTCCAATAGCTCCCTATAAGCCACCTTGAGCCACTGAATTTTCAGTACTGAAAAATACGGGGAGGGAAGAGGGAGGAGGGAGGAGGTTTCAGGATGGGGAACACGTGTATACCTGTGATGGATTCAGGTTGATGTATGGTAAAACCAATACAATATTGTAAAGTAATTAACCTATAATTAAATAAATTTATATTTTAAAAAATGAGTAAAAAGGTCTCACCTAACTGTTTCATTTATATATGAGGAAAATGATATCTGGAAGTGTTAAGAAACTTTTCCAAATTAGGCAATAAGTTCAGATCATTTTGCAAGTTTAAATACTCTGATCCTAAACTAAATATATCCAGTTGAATTTCTTTTCTCCTTTCCTCTATTCTGTAACATATAGCTACATATTTTCTGTTAAAACGCAGTATTCCTTTCTCTGAAATACTTCACAGGCCTGCCTGATTCCTCAGAGTCCAATAAGCACAATTTTATTTTTATTTCTTTCTAAAATTTAAAAATCTGTCACTGAATTATTTAATATGAATTATATCTCAATTTTTTTCCTTGAGCATATAATATTTTCAGAAGAGATAATAAGCTTCTTGAAGACAGGAGTTAAATTGTGTTTGGTTTGGTTACCCTACTGTACATAACATATGGTCTTGCGGACATTATATCAAAAACATTCTATATAAAAAAAATACTCAATAATGCTTATCAATTTTAATGACAAGCAATTATTGTGATGGTGAAAATTGTTTCTTCTTATTAAAAAAAACATATTCCAGAAAAAGACATTTGTGAAAGATATATATGTGAAAATAAGCCATGTAGGTAATATATTGTTACATTTGTTTAAAAAGAAGCCTTAGGCATTCTCCCACACTTTTCTCACCATTATCTCCATCTGTAATAATAAAACATATCTTCTGATTACAGCTATTTCTGTTATCTCAAGCCTGAATCAATTTATTTGCTATTCAACCTTACTTTTCCTGTTACAAGATTTGTTTTTCCTGTAATGCAATCCAAGGTTTTGATTTAAAAGGTAGAAAGTATTTTTTACTCCAAAATGTGATATTTTAAATTAAAGGAGAAAAATAAATTCAAAATAGGTTGGGAGTATTTCACAACCAAAACATTAAACAAATTTTAATTTAAATACAGTAATTTTTATTTAAATAATTTTAGAATAGATGAGTCCTTTGGGGAAATACAGTGATATATATTCTGCCAACCAGTAGAAATCTCAAAAATGCTTTCCTAACAAAACTTTTGAAATACTTATTTACAGAGAGCAAAGGATTTCTTAGAAAGCCTGTGTTATTTCTGAAGTTGCATTGTATTTCCAAAGCTATGAAATATGATGTTCCTTCTATGACACCATCATTAAAATTTAAAAGGCTAATTTAGAAACCACAAAACTATCAGGTAGATTTTCTTAGAGACTTGTTCTCTGGATACTGTCATTTGCTGGTTTACTTATTAGCAGAAACATGAGTTTAATTTGTTATACCCATATACATGCTAATACCACACATGGCAATAAATCATGCCATTTCCTCACTTACATTTTACCCAGAGGGTGATTTCTCAACATCTACTTTTCCCCTAATAGTGGGAATATTGCTTTTCCTCTCTACATAAGATACAACTTTGATTACTGGCTTAAATCCCTTGGTGAAATAGTTATACTTTGGGACATATACACTAAACTCTGGAATTTGAACACTGATGATGTTTTTAGAAGATCTAGATTAAGTTAATTTTTGAAAAGTTAAATGATGTATCATTAAGGGCATTTAAAAACACATTTCAAAGTCCTTAATCAGAAATTTAGGAATTAAATTCATAGCAGATAATTTTATTTTTTAAATTCCAGTGAGGATGAGAAAATGTGATTCTCAGCCATGCACTGGGCATCCAAGTAGGTGAAAAACTCATTTTGAGAAAATGAGTTTCTATTTTGAGAATAAATGAATTTTATCCTTTTCTATAATACTTTTTTCAAAGTTTATAAATCAAAAACAAAACAGTATTTTAAAAATTTGTAGAAAAATACATTTTTTTTTCATAAACACTTTTACCCATTGAAAAGCCTTTTAATTTCTTTTTCATCAGTTTCAGCATGTTACAGGTTCTTTTTGAGAGTAATGTTAAATTGCATTTGTTTACTCTAATAAATTGTTAAACCTGCATCGGAAATCAAATCTGAAAAATTAGCAAGAAAAGCGATCTTTTTCCACTGACCAAGTTGATATATCTAAAATGTTTTCCCTGGAGAGAGCTGGGTTGAAATTTTACCTTAAATGACTGTTCTAAAACCTCAGTACACTCACTTAAAATAACTCTGAATTAGGAAAATAGCCAAAGGCACAAGAAAGCACTTTACAGACTTAGAGAGTTAATCTCATTTAGCAAAAAGAAAGCAAATTAAACAATAAAAAAGAACTAAAGTGTACACATATGAGTTGCACTTTCACCAGAATTCTCCTTTTTCTGTGCCCTATAAATTTGGAAAACAACCAACAGCTCATTCTCACCATTTTCTTTCTTCTCTCTTTTCTCATTTTCTTCTGATTTATTTAGCTCAAAATGATGCTCTCTTTTTTATCACTATTCACTTCTCTCCATTTGGAATTTAAGTATTTCCCTATGCTGTTCTTATTCCACACCTTCTGAGAAAAGATAGCCCCTTTCTACCCTTAAACTTACCATAATTCCTTTCTCTAGAGAGTTTTCTGTTAAAATGAAATTGAGATATAACTACTAGAAAATCCCTTTAGAATGTGGAAGTCTATTCACTACCTCCTTGCAAACATGCATTTTTGTGTCTAGGTAGCTTTACCTGAGATGGGAATTTAATATTCATGTATTAAACTATCCAATCTCATAGAAGCAGTTTGTAATATACTTCAATGTTGAATAATATACTTCAACATCAACTTTTTAGCTGTCAAAAGTATAAAAGCTTTCTCTGTGAGATCAACTCCCCAACTACCTCCAGTCTTTGGTACTGAGATAGGGACTTTTCTGGGGCATGATTCTGACTCTAAAAAATATAACACTGATCTCTTTTCAAATTTTAAGTCAATAGTCACATTTAAGAATTCTGAGGTTAACAGAGCTTGAAAAATTACACAAGTACAATTTCCTATCTATAAGAAAGCTAGCTTTCAGTAGAATACCAACTATCAATAACCCAAACAGAAGAAGCTATAAAAAATTAAACATTCTAGGAAATAGGCTGAACATATTAATCACTCAATCATGTCCGACTCTTTGTAACTCCATGGACTGTAGCTCTCCAGGCTCCTCTTTCCATTGAATTCTTCAGGCAAGTGTACTGGAATGGGTAGCCATTTCTTTCTCCAGGCAATCTTCCTGACACAGGGATTAAATAGTAATCAAACTCAGGTCTCTCGCATTGCAGGCAGGTTCTTTACCACTAAGCCACAAGGAAATGTCAACTAATCCAACAAGGAAATATATGTAAATATCCACATAAATCTCTGTATCTCTATCTCTATCTCTAGATATAAATGTAGATGTCAATAGATAATCCATCAGTGTAGTAGAGAGACAGGAATAATATCTACTTTTTTAATAGAGGTTTTCACAGATAATACATTGTTGAAAGTGAAAGTGAAGTCACTCAGTTGTGTCCAACTCTTTGCAACCCCATGGACTGTAGCCTACCACGCTCGTCCATCCATGGGATTTTCCAGGCAAGAATCCTGGAGTGGGTTGCCACTTCCTTCTCCAGAAGATCTTCCCGACCCAGGGATAGAACCTGGGTCTCCTGCATTGTAGGCAGACATTTAACCGTCTAAGCCACCAGGGAAGTATTGTTAAATAAATATAAATTTGTTAACCAGATAGCTGAAAAGCCAAAAACAGTACTTGAAGGTAACAGCATGGTAACAACTAGGCAGCTAAAACTATGCAGCTAAGCAGCTAAAACTCTGGTATAGTTTGAATGTTTGTGCCCCCCTAAAATTCATATGTTGAAACCTCATCCCCAATATTATGTATCTGGAGATGAGGCCTTTGAGAGTTGATTTCGTTCTGAGGGTAGAATCCTCATGAATTAAATTAGTGCCCTTATCAAGGAGGCTCCAGATAGATCCCTTGCCCCTTTGGCCATTTGAGGACACAGGGAGAGAGGGCTGTGAACCAAAAAGCAGGATTCACCAGATGTCAAATCTTCCAGCACCTGGACCTTGGACTTCCCAGGCTCTGAATTCATAAGGAGAAAATTTATTTTGTTTACAAGCCAACCAGTCTATGGTACTTGTTATAGTACCACAGTACCAACTAACAAACTAAGGTAGACCCTTTTACACAAGAGCAACGATGACAAAGAAATTAAAACACTTTTCAGGGGAAATGGTTCAGGGGAAAAAAAAAAAATGTGTGTTCTCCTACAAGCTTTTTAATACTATTTTGTTTCTGATATATGTAGTTTTTAAAACTCAAAAGAAAAATGAGACAATTCTCTTATTTCTGTTTTCATGAGCCTTGTAACAACACTGAAATAGTTCCAATTGTTTCTATATCAGCTGCTGAATCCAGTTGAAGAATCCACCTGCCAGTGCAGGAGACATAAGAGATATAGATTCAATCCCTTTGTCAGGGAGATTCCCCTGGAGGAGGACATAGCAACCCACTCCAGTATTCTTGCCTGAAGAATTCCATGGACAGAGAAGTCTGGAGGGCTACAGTCCATAGAGTCTCAAAGAGTTGGACACAACTGAAGTGACTTAGCAAGTAGGTACAAACTAAAATGAAAATAAAAAATAAGCAAAGATAATATCACAGATAAATGGTATGAAACAAATAAAATGGGAATAGTAGAAATCAAAGAAGGAATGTTATATACATTGATTCTGAAAGGCCTTCTCAAAGAGGCAACGTCTGATGTAAATGAGGGGAAAAGTCAGCTTTTAAAAATATTTTCAAAAAATGAATAATCAGTGTAAAGGCTGAGACCCTGATGTGGCAATTGGAAGGCATGTTTAAAGATGAGTGTGTAGGTCAGTGTGGCTGTAGTAACTGAGCAAGTGGAGACACTTGTAAGAGCTGAGGTTAGAGAGGTGGGCAAGAGCAAGCTTTGGGGGACCAGGGAGGGTTCTGAAGTGCACCATCATGAGTTCGGGGGTTTGTTTTTGTTTTGGTGGGAGGAAGGGGATGGTTGGGGGGGTGGGGTGAAGCATGGAGAGTTTAAGCAATGGGGTGATAAAGTCAGACTTTCTTTTTAATATTTAAAGCCAGCCAGTCCATCAATACATTTTCTGTGCTTTTCATGTTCCAATATGATGTGCACGCTATGGCAGGTGTACAGTTCTGGCTTATAATAACCTAGAGTTACTGAGTTGGAATCCAAATTTAATATTGTTAAACCAGAGCTTTAATGGTGCTACTCAAATGGAAGATCTATTTTGAAGACTCACTTCAAGAAGGAAGTGAAACTTGTTTCTAAGTGTAATCTTTCCCAAGGTACAAAAGAATTATGAATCTGATAATGACACAAATATTGCTATAGAGAATTCTTGCCTTGAAAAGTTATATTTATAGCATCACATGATCAATTTAGACATCATATTAGAATGAAGCAAAGCTTTTCCTGAGAGGCCATAATAAAGTACATTTGAAAATCTAATCCTAGTAATGAGAAACTCTGAAGTGAAGAGCAGATGTCACAACGCAGTATCACAAATAGTTAAAGGAGAAAACAGAACCACAGAAAAGGATTCAGAACATAGTGATTGTTCCCTTATGACCATGTTGATTATAGGTTATCACAACCATTTCTCCAATGTTCCAGGTAAAACTCAAAGACTAATATATGAAATAACTCTAAATGGGACAAAAGTCATCAAGAGAACAAACTCTTAATAATTGGTTTTATTCATTTTTCCCTTCCAAAATATTTATAAAACTTTTTTATATGCCAGGACTAAGAATAGCAAGAAGAGATAAGAAAGCCTTCTTCAACAATCAATGCAAAGAATTAGAGGAAAAGAACAGAATGGGAAAGACTAGAGATCTCTTCAAGAAAATTAGAGATACCAAGNTTCATGGGGTCACAAAGAGTTGGACACGACTGAGCGACTGAACTGAACTGACTGTGGGTACAGGAAATATACAGGTGAAAAGGATTGTAGAAAGGCTTACATTCATAACTTTATGATTTTGTATGTATTACTTATAGCAAACTAAATTATCATAACAAATTGTAATATGTCATTCTCAATAAATTATATGGATATATATCAGAAATGGATTCATGGAGGTGTTGCAAGTTGAGATGAGGAAAGCAGGTAGTGGGAGAGATGAGACTCAGAGATGCAATCATAGCTAGTGTTTATAAGCAAAATGAATCTTTTAAAATTTAATGGCTATCCAAAATATGTTTTATAGAAGAGAAACAAAAGTTATACAAACTCAAACAAAATATTTGATGGCAATTAGCTTTATCATAATATATATATATATATATATATATATATAGTGGGATAAGAATTCACTAGGTTCCAAAGCCTGTTTACATATTTTGTTAGTTTATGAATAAAAGAAGGTAATAAGGAAAGGAAGGATAAAAGGAAGAATGAGAGAAAGAAAAAATAAGAAAGAGAGAGAGAGAGAGTGGAGGGAATGAAGAGAGAAATGAAGGGAGGTTGAAAATGAGGAGAGAAACTTACATCCCCATTGACTTTCTATTCTTAGGCACAAAAGAATTGTGCCTTGATCTGAGTTGGTCCAAGTTGATGAGACCTGTCCCATATGCTTTTCACAATATTCCCCAATACTTTGTTACTTATTGTCAAATTAGATTACAGATCTTATTTTTATTTATAAAAACTATGCTGTTGCTTTGTTGCTAAGATGTGTCCAACTTTTTATGACCCCATGGGCTGTAGCTCTCCAGGTTTCTCTGTCTATGGGATTTCTCAGGCAAGGAAACTGGAGTGGGTTGTCATTTCCTACACTAGGAGATTTTCTCGATCCAAGGATTGAATCCACATCTCTTGAACTGGCAAGCAGATTAATCAGCTTTCAGTTCAGTTCAGTTCAGCTGCTTAGTTGTGTCTGAATCTTTGTGACCCCATGGACTGCAGCACGCCAGGATTCTCTGTCCAGCACCAACTCCCAGAGTTTACTCAAACACACGTCCATTGAGTCAGTGATACCATCCAACTATTTCATACTGTCAACACCTTTTAGTCCCACCTTCAATCTTTCCCATAATAAGAGTCTTTTCAAATGAGTCAGTTCTTTGCATCAAGTGGCCAAAGTCTTGGCGGTTCAGCTTCAGCATCAGTCCTGCCAATGAATATTCAGAACTGATTTCCTCTAGGGTGGACTGGTTGGATTGCCTTGCTGTCTAGGAGACTCTCAAGAGTCTGCTCCAAGACCACAGTTCAAAAGCATGAGTTCTTCAATGCTCAGTTTTCAGATACCATCCAACTATTTCATACTGTCAACACCTTTTAGTCCCACCTTCAATCTTTCCCATAATAAGAGTCTTTTCAAATGAGTCAGTTCTTTGCATCAAGTGGCCAAAGTCTTGGCGGTTCAGCTTCAGCATCAGTCCTGCCAATGAATATTCAGAACTGATTTCCTCTAGGGTGGACTGGTTGGATTGCCTTGCTGTCTAGGAGACTCTCAAGAGTCTGCTCCAAGACCACAGTTCAAAAGCATGAGTTCTTCAATGCTCAGTTTTCTTTATAGTCCAACTCTCACAACCATACATGAATATTGGAAAAACCATAGCTTTCACTGGATGGGCTTTGGTTGGCAAAGTAATGTCTCTGCTTTTTAATAGGCTGTTTAGGTTGGTCAAAACTTTTCTTCCAAGGAGCAAGCGTCTTTTAATTTCATGACTGGAGTCACCATCTGCTGTGATTTTGGAGCCCAAGAAAATAAGGTTTGTCACTGTTTCCATTGTCATCTATTTGCCATGAGTAATGGGACCAGATGCCGTGATCTTAGTTTTCTGAATGCTGAGTTTTAAGCTAACTTTTTCACACTCCTCTTTCACTTTCATCAAGAGGCTCTTTAGTTCTTCAGTTTCTGCCATAAGAGTAGGGTCATCTGCCTATCTGAGGTTATTGATATTCCTCCTGGCAATCTTGATTCCAGCTTGTGCTTCCTCCAGCCCAGCATTTCTCATGATGTACTCTGCATAGAAGTTAAATAAGCAGGGTGACAATATACAGCGTTAATGTACTCCTTTTCCTATTTGGAACCAGTCTATTTTTCCATGTCCAGTTCTAACTGTTGCTTCCTGACCTGCATACAGATTTCTCAAGAGGCAGGTCAGGTGGTCTGGTATTCCCATCTCTCTCAGAATTTTCCACAGTTTGTTGTGATCCACACAGTCAAAGGTTTTGGTGTAGTAAGTAAAGCAGAAGAAGATTTTATTTTTTCTGGAACTCTCTTGTTTTTTCAATGATCCAATGGATGTTGGCAATATGATCTCTCATTCCTCTGCCTTTTCTAAATTCAGCTTGAACATCTGGAAGTTCCAGGAGTCTGCAGTTGGATTAAAGATTTACTGAGTACAAAGCAAAATGGCTGTCTGGGGAGGCCTTACAAATAGCTGTGAAAAGAAGAGAGGCGAAAAGCAAAGGAGAAAAGGAAAGATACAAGCATCTGAATGCAGAGTTCCAGAGAATAGCAAGAAGAGATAAGAAAGCCTTATTCAGCAAACAATGCAAAGAAATGGACGAAAATAACAGAATGGGAAAGACTAGAGATCTCTTCAAGAAAATTAGAGATACCAAGGGAACATTTCATGCAAAGATGGGCTCGATAAAGGACAGAAATGGTATGGACCTAATGGAAGCAGAAGATATTAAGAAGAGGTGGCAAGAATACAC
>SJXQ01005222.1:112473-216544 GCA_006408695.1 Aepyceros melampus | reverse complement strand
CAAAGCCTTTGACTGTGTGGATCACAATAAACTGTGGAAAATTCTGAAAGAGATGGGAATACCAGACCACCTGACCTGCCTCTTGAGAAATCTGTATGCAGGTCAGGAAGCAACAGTTAGAACTGGACATGGAACAACAGACTGGTTCCAAATAGGAAAAGGAGTACGTCAAGGCTGTATATTGTCACCCGGCTTATTTAACTTCTATGCAGAGTACATCATGAGAAATGCTGGGCTGGAAAAAACACAAGCTGGAATCAAGATTGCCGGGAGAAATATCAATAACCTCAGCTATGCAGATGACACCACCCTTATGGCAGAAAGTGAAGAGGAACTAAAAAGCCTCTTGATGATAGTGAAAGAGGAGAGTGAAAAAGTTGGCTTAAAGCTCAACATTCAGAAAACGAAGATCATAGCAACTGGTCCCATCACTTCATGGGAAATAGATGGGGAAACAGTGTCAGACTTTGTTTTTTTGGCTTCAAAATCATTGCAGATGGTGAAAGCAGCCATGAAATTAAAAGACACTTACTTCTTGAAAGAAAAGTTATGACCAACCTAGATAGCATATTCAAAAGCAGAGATATTACTTTGCTGACTAAGGTCCGTCTAGTCAAGGCTATGGTTTTTCCAATAGTCATGTATGGATGTGAGAGTTGGACTGTAAAGAAGGCAGAGCGCCAAAGAATTGATGCTTTTGAACTGTGGTGTTGGAGGAGACTCTTGAGAGTCCCTTGGACTGCAAGGAGATCCAACCAGTTCATTCTGAAGATCGGCCCTGGAATTTCTTTGGAAGGAATGATGCTAAAGCTGAAACTCCAGTACTTTGGCAACCTCATGCGAAGATCTGACTCATTGGAAATGACTCTGATGCTGGGAGGGATTGGGGGCAGGAGGAGAAGGGGACAACAGAGGATGAGATGTCTGGATGGCATCACTGACTCGATGGGCGTGAGTCTGAGTGAACTCTGGGAGTTGGTGATAGACAGGGAGGCCTGGTGTGCTGCGATTCATGGGGTTATAAAGAGTCAGACATGACTGAGTGACTGAACTGAACTGAGCATGGCTCCACCCATCAGAACAAGACAGTTTCCCCCTCAGGTAGTCTCTCTCATCAGGAAGCTTCCATAAACCCCTTATCCTTCTCCATTAGAAGGCAAACTGAAAACCACAATCACAGAAAACTAACTAATCTGATCACATGAACCACAGCCTTGTCTAACTCAATGAAGCTATGAACCATGCTTTGTAAGGCCATCCAAGATGGATGCATTATGGTGGTGACTTCTGACAAAATGTGGTCCACCAGAGAAGGAAATGGGAAACCACTTCATTATTCTTGCCTTGAGAACTCATGAACAGTATGAAAAGGCAAGAAAATAGGACAATGAAAGATGAACTGTCCAGGTCAGTAGGTGTCCAATATGCTACTGGAGATCCATGGAGAGTAACTCTGGTAAGAATGAAGAGATGGAGCCAAAACAAAAACAACATCCAGTTGTGGATGTGAAGGGTGATGGAAGTAAATTCTGATGCTATAAAGAGAAATAGTGCATAGAAACTTGGAATGTTAGGTCGTGAATCAAGGCAATCTGGAAGTGATGAAACAGGAGATGGCAAGAGTGAACATAGACATTTTAGGAATCAGCAAAATAAAATGGATGGAATGGGTTAATTTAACTCAGATGACCATTATATCTACTATTGTGGGCAAGAATCCCTTAGAAGAAATGGAGTAGCCATCATAGTCAACAAAAGAGTTCAAAATGCAGTACTTGGATGCAAGCTCAAAAATAACAGAATGATCTCTGTTTGTTTCCAAGGCAAACTATTTAATATCATGGTAATCCAAGTCTCTGCCCTGACCAGTAATGCTGAAGAAGCTGAAGTTGAATGGTTCTATGAAGATCTACAAGACCTTCTAGAACTAACACCCGAAAAAAATGCTTTTTCATCATATGGGACTGGAATGCAAAAGTAGAAAGTCAAGAAATACCTAGAATAACAGGCAAATTTGGCCTTGGAGTACAGAATGAAGCAGGGCAAAGGCTAATAGAGATTTGCCAAGAGAACACACTGATCATAGCAAACACTCTCTTCCAACAACACAAGAGAAGACTCTACACATGGACATCACCAGATGGTTAATATCAAAATCAAATTGATTATATTCTTTGCAGCCAAAATGGAGAAGCTCTACACAATCAGCAAAAGCTAGACCAGAAGCTGACTGTGGCTCAGATCATGAACTCCTTATTGCCAAATGCAGATTTAAATTGAAGAAAGTAGGGAAAACCACTAGACCATTCAGTTATGACCTAAATCAAATCCCTCATGATTTTACAGTAGAAGTGACAAATAGATTCAAGGGACTGATCTGATAGAGTGCCTGAAGAACTTGGACAGAGGTTCATGACATTGTACAAGAGGCAGGGATCAAGACTATCTCCAAGAAAAAGAAATGCAAAAAGGCAAAATGGTTGTCTGAGGAGGCCTTACAAATAGCTGAGAAAAGAAAAGTGAAAGGAAAAGGAGAAAAGGAAAGATACACCTGTTTGAATGTAGAGTTCCAAAGAATAGCAAGGAGATAAGAAAGCCTCTCTCAGTGATCAGTGCAAAGAAATAGAGGAAAATAGTTGAATGGGAAAGACTAGAGATCTCTTTAAGAAAATTAGAGATACCAAGGGAAAATTTCATGCAAATATAGGCTCCATAAAGGACAGAAATTTGCTTTATAAAGGGACATATGCTCCAGATACACAATCACAGCCATTCAGAGACAGGCAGGTGTTTTAAGGATACACAGCTCACTGCTCTACCATTTTTTGTATGAAAAAAAGATTAGTAGAGCTATGCATCTTTGTTCCCTTGACTAGAATGTTCCCTTGATATACATTGTTTTACTATGTCAACTTCATGATTATTTATGTTTTATAACTGTTATAATTTTCTTAATTGAAAACCTGGAAAATTTTTAGATTAAGTATATTCAGTTTACAAAGCTTTCATATTAACTGTACCCATATATTATATACATTGGATGAGGACATGAAATGAAGAATACATTACATGTAGAAATGGTGTTTCACAGAAGATTATATAAAGAATAATGCAAATTATTATATACAATCATGACAACAAGCTCAGTTTAGAACTGTGGAGTCCTATTTTTTGAACCTTATTTTCTTCAGAGAACAAGGTTAGTGTCCATTCTTATAGAAATGCAGAGATAAGGTATCACTGAAAGCCCTGTACTTACATTTGTGGAAAGGTTCACTTTTAATTTTCTAACTTATGTACAAAAGACAAAGTCATAGTGAAAGTATAGTTTCTGCATAATGTTTTCTGAGTCAAAAATAAAGAATCAAATTCTTAAATAAGTTACTTTAATCTAAGCAGGATCACATGTTACTAATGATATTTAGGATTCAGTAATTAAGAAGCAAAAGCAAAGTGAGGTCTGGGACTGCTTCTGTGGCTCCTCAGAAATATTTCTCTCTACATTGTATACGTACTCTGTATATAAAACCTGCTGCTGCTGCTGCTGCTAAGTCGCTTCAGTCATATCCGACTCTGTGTGACCCCATAGACGGCAGCCCATCAGGCTCCCCCATCCCTGGGATTCTGCAGGCAAGAACAATGGAGTGGGTTCCCATTTCCTTCTCCAATGCATGAGAGTGAAAAGTCAAAGTGAAGTTGCTCAGTCGTGTCCGACTCTTAGAGACCCCATGGACTGCAGCCCACCAGGCTCCTCCATCCATGGGATTTTCCAGGCAAGAGTACTGGAGTGGGCTGCCATTGCCTACAACATATTTATTGTATAATAGATGAAGCTTCTGTAAATTATGTTTGTCATCTCACTCAATAAAGAGCACTGAAGTTATGAAACATATCCATTTTAACTCTTTTATATAATCTTAGTTCTGTACAGCTTTATCACATTCTCCAGAAAGCCGTGTCTTATAAGTACATAGATGTGTAAGGTGGTTGTTATTATTGCTGTTGCAATAAGCAGTTCTCAATCAGGGATATCCTGCTCAAAGTATTCCATAGGTAAGGATTCTGTTCTTAAGAAGTGCCCAGAGTCCAGGTCATCGGCCTTCATTTTTCACTTCTGGAAGCACCTTCTCACAATGTTGTTGTTGTTGTTTTTTAGTCGCTGAGTCTCTTCTGCCTCTTTGTGACCCCATGGACTATAGCCAACCAGGCTCCTCTGTCCATGGGGTTTCCTAGGCAAGAATATTATAGTGGATTGCTATTTCCTCCATCAGGGGATCTTCCCTACCCAGGGGTCAAACTTTCATCTTCTGTATTGTTAGGGGGGTTCTTTACCTCTGAGCCAGTGAGGCTTCCTCTTCGCTCCAATAATTGGGGATAAATGAATCACACACAGATTAGTTGCTTTAATTTCTCTTTCCAATATTTAGACAATAGTGCTTTTACAAAAGAGAAAAGGGAGAACAAGCTATGCTTATTAAAAGGAAATTTGTAATCTTATTAAAAAGTAAAGGGTAACCATTGGATTGTCACCATAAGTTGCCTGCTGATCAACAAATTTCCTGGATATCAGGCAGATTTTGCCTTCCTTAATGGAGACAGTTGCTGTAGAAGTTGCTGTAGAAGTATGGTTTACATTCATCGGGTAAAATAGCTTTACTTTTAGAAAGGACACAAGCAGCTTCTCAAAGATATCTCTCTGGTTTTAAGAGAGACAGCATTTTTCCCAAATGTGGATAAAACTTGCCACTTTAAAAAAGCTTTTAAAATTAGGGAGCAGGTATTTTAATTTTAATAAAAATAATTGAAGATAAAATATATTGGCCACCATTTTGATGATGTCAAATATAACAATCTTACTGAGTACATAATTTTTTGTCAGATTTAACTTGAATTTCTTTTATCCTAAATCCTGAGGGGAAGTTGAGGATTCCTGGTAGACAATCTTTTTCTATTTTTAATATTTTGAATCTCTCAGTATTCAATAAATAATATTTGAATATTTGAAGTTAAAAGAACCCAGAAAAGCAATTTGTATATATAGCTATGTTCAAAACAATTGTAATATTATTATATCCATTTCACATCCAAATTAAACATAGCTGAAAGAAACTAACAGATATGACTGCCAACATAAAGCTAGTTGTTAGAGGCAGGGTGGGCAGAATACAGTTCTTTCTTTCCTAGTGTTGGAAGAAAAATATAAATTTGCCTAGCACTTTCTGTGATCCAGAGACTGTGCTAAGTACATTTTCCATAACCTTAAGCCTTTAATATTATTATTCTTTATTTACAGAGTAAAAATCTTTGAACCTCAGAGAAGTTAAAATAAAAATTTCATGATCACATAGCTATTAAGTTATATAGCTTGGATTCACACTCAGATTAAACACCAAAATGATCCTCTTCTCACTCAAGCCATATATATATATATATATATATATTATTTTTTTTTTCCCCAATGCATATTGCATTAGTGCTTCCCTCATAACTTAGCTAGTAAAGAATCCAGGAGCAATGCAGGAGACCTGGTTCAATTCCTGAGTCGGGAAGATCTGCTGGAGAAGGGGTAGATTACCCACTCCAGTATTCTTGGGCTTCCCTAATGGCTCAGCTGGTAAAGAATTCTCTTGCAATGTGGGAGACCTGGGTTCAATCCTTGGTTTGGGAAGATCCCCTGGAGAAGAGAACAGCTACCCACTCCAGTATTCTGGCCTGGACAATTCCATGAACTGTATAGTCCATGGTGTCATAAAGAGTCAGACATGACTAAGCATATTGCATTGGCCAAACTAAAGCCCAGACCAATAATGTTCTAATACTACTGTCCAGTAGAAATATGATAAAATGACAAATACTAGCTAATATGTAACTTTAAGATTCTAGTAGTCATATTTAAAAAGCAAACACAAACAGTTCAACTTAATTTTTAAATTATATTTTATTTTATTTTATTTTATTTATTTTTTTTAATTAATTTTTATTTTTTAGTTTGTTTTGCTTTACAATACTGTATTCGTTTTGTTACACATTGACATGAATTTAAAAATGTCATTTTACATGTATTGATGTAAAATTGTTAAAGAGCTATTTTACACTCTTGGTTCTGTATGTAATCTTCTAAATGAGGTGTGCTTTTTACACTTACAGAACGCCTCCATTCAGATTAGCCACATTTCAAGAGTTGCAATAGTTAGGTTTAAAATAAATAAATCTGTGACTAGTGGATACTGTTTTGGACAATGCAATTTTAATACATATGGGAATGTTTACTTTCAATTTAAAACTATGGTTTTCCTTTTTATTATTTGTTAGGGCTTCTGCCTTTATGTATACATTTAATACATCTTACTGACAGGGGCCAGAGGATCAGAGTAGGCAGGTGCTGTGCCAGTTTCATTACACAGTTCTGCTGAAGTAGTTAGAATTTTGTGGGCCACCATGCTTAACCCCATTCCGTGTACCCCCTAAATGGTCCACTAAAACAAAAATATGATTATTGCCACATCTGAAAACCAGAAATCCAATAAAGATGTTTCAGAAATATAAACTGGAGTTTTCAAACATTATTCAAAATTTCTCTCCATGATATGTATAGTTCTAATTTACCTAAAGTAGTTATTTATATGTCATTTTATGATGAAATAGCAAAGTTTATCATTTTCTGTTATTTTTTTCATACTCATAATATGTATGCTCTATCTATTGCTGTTATTCAGTCACTAAGTCGTGTCTGACCCTTTGTGACCCCATGAACTGCAGTACACCAGGTTTCCCTCCCCTTCACTATCTTCTGAGTTTGCTCAAGCTCATGTCTGTTGAGTCAGTGAGTCCATCCAACCATCTCATCCTCTGTCACCCTTCTACCCTTGCTCTCAATATCTTCCAGCATCAGAGTCTTTTCCAGTGTGTCAGTTCTTCACAATAGGTTGCCGAAGTATCAGAATTTCAGCTTCAGCACCAGCCCTTACAACAAATATTCAGGGTTGATTTCCCTTAGGATTGACTAGCTTGATCTCATTTCTGTCCAAGGGACTCTCAAAAATCTTTTCCAGCACCACAGTTCAAAAGCATCAATCTTCAGCACTCAGCTTTCTTTATGGTCCAACTCTCACACTGTACATGACTACTTGAAAAACCATCGCTTTGACTATACAGACCTTTGTTGGCAAAATGAGTCTCTGCTTTTTAATACACTGTCAAGTTTTGTCAGAGCTGTTCTCCCAAGGAGCAAGCATCTTTTAATTTCATGGCTTCAGTTACCTCCACCTTGATTTGAAGTGCAAGAAAATGAAATCTGATGCTGTTTCCACATTTTCCTCAAATATTTGCCATGAAGTGATAGGACCAGATGCCATGATCATAGTTTTTGGAATGTGAGTTTTAAGCCAGTTTTTTCACTCTCCTCTTTCACCTTCATCAAGTCTCTTTAGTTCCTCCTCACTTTCTGCCATTAAAGTAGTATCATCTGCCCATCTCAGGTTGTTGTATTTCTCCAGGAAATCTTGATTCCAGCTTGTACTTCACCCAGCTGGCATTTTTCATGATGAACTCTCCATGTAAATTAAATAAGTTTTAAAATATTTTTTGAATCTTCCTACTCAACTTGCTTCCCTATGTATATAGTCTCCTGCCCTAGTTGTCATCATATATTTAAATGGCATGGTTATTAAATAAGCAAGTGCTTGTGTCTTCACCTTCATTGAGCTTCGCTAAGTATTTGCTTAGATCTATTTCGTTAATTTTCCCTCATGCCTGGGAGGGTCTCTGAACTGTGTGTCATGTGCTCAGTCATGTCTGACTCTTTGTGACCCCATGGACTGTAGCCTGCAAGGCTCCTCTGTCCTTGGAATTTTCTAGGTAAGTTTTCTTGCCTGGAAAGTATTTTCCTGATGCTGACTCTGACTCTTTCGTGGTGTTGATTCCTGACTCTGATCCTGGGAAATATTGAAGGCAAGTAGTATTTCTTACTAGAGGGAATCCTCCAGACCAAGGGATCAAACTCAGTCTCATCTCCTGAATTGGCAGGCAGGTTCTTTACCACTACACCACCTGGGAACTTCACAATACTGCAAAACAGAGATTTCTCTATTTTCCAAGTGAAAATAAACTCCAGTTCTTTGACTAACTTCAGATAGTAAATGTTTTGTTTCCCTATCTACACCATGCTGTTCTCCATCTGTATGTTGCAGAGACAATAATGACAAAAGTTGACCTCTGAATATTTCTTCTTTAATGAGGACCATGTGTAACTACAATTGTGTGTGGCCACACATGATTATTGGACCAAAAGGATATGGAATTTCTGGCAATGGTGTAGACTCTATATGAAATAGATTCATAAATCCACTCTTACGCTTAGTGGAATTGTGCTCTCTAAATCCTGGGTCCTGAAAATACTGAAGTGTCCACAAAAGGCAAGGGCTGGGGCTTAAACTCTTTCATTCTTTTGTAATACCTAAGAATACACAGAATAACTATACAAAAAAGATCTTCACGACCCAGATAATATGATGTGATCACCAACCTAGAGCCAGACATTCTGAAACACGAAGTCAAGTGGGACTTAGGAAGAATGAACAAAGATAGTGGAGGTGGTGGAATTCCAGTTGAGCTGTTTCAAATCCTAAAAGATGATGCTGTGAAACTGCTGCATTCAGTATGCCAGCAAATTTGGAAAACTCAGCAGTGGCCACAGGACTGGAAAAGTTCAGTTTTCATTCCAATCCCAAAGAAAGGCAATGCCAAAAAAAATGCTAAAACTACCACACAATTGCACTCATCTCACATGCTAGTAAAGTGATGCTCAAAATTCTCCAAGCCAGCCTTGAACAGTACGTGAGCCATGAAATTCCTGATGTTCAAGCAGTTTTTAGAAAAGGCAGAGGAATGAGAAATCAAATCGCCAACATTCATTGGATCATGGAAAAAGCAAGAGTTCTGGAAAAACATCTACTTCTGCTTTATTGACTATGCCAAAGCCTTTGACTGTGTGGATCACAACAAACTGCGGAAAATTCTGAAAGAGATGGGAATACCAGACCACCTGACCTGCCTCCTGAAAAAGCTGTATGCAGGTCAAGAAGCAACAGTTAGAACTGGACATGGAACAACAGACTGGTTCCAAACAGCGAAAGGAGTAGGTCAAGGCTGTGTATTGTCACCCTGCTTATTTAACTTATATGCAGAATACATCACAAGAAACACTGGGCTGGATGAAGCACAAGCTGGAATCAAGATTGCTGGGAGAAATATCAATAACTTCAGACATGCAGATGACACCACCCTTATGGAAGAAAGCAAAGAACAACTAAAGAATTTCTTGATGAAAGTGAAAAAAGAGAGTGAAAAAGTTGGCTTAAAGCTCAGCATTTAGAAAACTAAGATCTTGGCATCCAGTCTTATTAGTTCAGTTCAGTTCAGCTGTCGCTCAGTCGTGTCCAACTCTTTGCGACCCCATGAATCGCAGCACGCCAGGCCTCCCTGTCCATCACCAACTCCCGGAGTTCACTCAGACTCACGTCCATTTAGTCGTGATGCCATCTAGCTATCTCATCCTTGGTCGTCCCCTTCTCCTCCTGCCCCCAATCCCTCCCAGCATCAAGGTCTTTTCCAGTCTCATTATTTCATGGCAAATAGATGGGGAAACAGTGGAAACAATGACAGACTTTATTTTTGAGGGCTCTAAAATCACTGCAGATGGTAACTGCAGCCATGAAATTAAAAGACACTTGGTCTTTGGAAGAAAAGTTATGACCTATCTAGACAACATATTAAAAAGCAGAGAGATTACTTTGCCAACAAAAGTCTGTCTAGTCAAAGGTATGTTTTTTTCATTAGTCATGTATGGATGTGAGAATTGGACTATAAAGAAATCTGAGCACCGAAGAACTGATGCTTTTGAACTGTGGTGTTGGAGAAGACTCTTGAGAGTCCCTTGGACTGCAAGGAAATCCAACCAGTCCATCCTAAAGGAAAACAGTCTTGAATATTCATTGGAAGGACTGATGCTAGGCTGAAACTCCAATATTTTGGCCACCTGAGCTGACTCATTTGAAAAGACCCTGATTCTGGGAAAGATTAAAGGCAGGAGGAGAGGGGGATGACAGAGGATGAGATGGTTGGATGGCATCACTGACTCAATGGACATGAGTTTGAGTAAACTCTGGGAGTTGGCAATGGACAGTGAGGCCTGGCGTGCTGTAGTACACAAGGTCACAAAGATTCAGACACAACTGAGCGACTGACCTGAACTTCTAGCTGCCATTATCATGTTTACCTCTCCCTGCTTTTAGATCTCTGTTCAGATGTCCTCTGTTCACCATAGCTGAAGTGAGATTTCCTATCTCTTCTACTTCTGCTTTTTCTTTAGAGTAAAAATCATTATCAGATGTATTGTATACTACATATGCATTTGTCTTTATTTTGCTGCCTATATTTCCCAAAAGCTCACTATGATGGAGGCACTATGCATAGGAGTTGTTGGAAAATGTGCTTTCTAGTAATGTAGGACTCATTTCCCTTAATGAAGATAAGTACTGCCATGTTCCGTTCNTTATAGTTTAATGGACATACATCAGTCTGTTCTATGATTCATTTTTACTTGATAAAAAAAAAAAAGAAATCCTCAACAATCCTGACAAGAAGCAATAATTGTGAATAACTTCCAGATGGCACTTTTGCTGTGCTACACATGTGGTCCAAGCTACCCATGGGATAGAAACTTCTATTAGTGCAGAGATGGACCAGTCATTAATTTTTGTATTCAAAGCCTTGGTGACCTGTACTCAGTATAGCTCCAGCCATTAAGCACATTGGAAATAAGTAGCTGTAAGAAATTTGCCTTCTTGGTTTATTTAAATGATATCAAATCAACCAGCAAACAAAAGCAAAAAAGGGGAACAATTCACTGTACACAGGCTCTTTATGAAGACATGATGTAGATGCCTTCCTTGGAGCATCAAACTGTTAACAGATCCATAATCAAATGGAATCAGCCAGGAAGAAGTCAGTGAAAAATCTTAGTGTTCAATCTACTTTCTGAAGTAACAGTGAAATTAACCACATTTCTTGGCTTTGTAAAAAACTGAAAATCTAGGACATTGCTGTATTTAATCATAATATGTCCATTTTTTTTCATTGAATATTGAGTAAAGGAATTTCAAACAATCAAAACCCTCAGATAATAAGATTAAAAAAAAATTTTTACACTTTTTGTGAGGAGGAAACTAATAATTAGGGAAAGGAAGCTGATTGAGCAGTTGGTCCAAAAGTAGCTTCTCAATGTCCTTGAGTTACTGCTTTTACAGTTTAATCTTTTTCATCTAGTTCTTAGCAATTATAATTCCTGTTCAGGATGGTGATCTTGAGACACAATAAAAAGAATCAACTACAGACACTGGATTGAATTAAGTTCAATACATGAAGTTAGAAAAACAAATATTTTTTTAAAAGTTTATGACTAAGATTCAATTGTATCCTCATCCCAGTTTAATCAGAAATTCAGTTAACCAGAACACAACCTAGAAACTGAGAATTCTTTTTATTGAGATTTAATATGTTTTAAATCTTTTACTGAAAAAGGAAATATATGTACATTTCAATTTAATCATTCTCTTCATGAAAAATGAGAGGAAATAGAAGCCAAAACCATAGGCAAAAGAGTTTATTTTCTCATTCAAAATGATCTTTTTTAAATATAATCGTATTTATTTATGTTTGGCTCTGCCGGGGTTTTGTTGCTGCGCAGGCCTTCTTCCAGTTGCCATGCATGAGCCTCTTATTGTGGTGGCTTCTGCTGTGGCCAACCAGGGGATCCAGGGCATGCAGGCTTCAGTAGCTGAGGCTTCCAGGCTCTCGAGCACAAGTTCAGTAGTTGTGGCACATGGGCTTAGTTGCTCCATGGCACGTGGGATCTTTCTGGATCAGGAATCAAACTTGTGTCTCCCACATTGGCAGGCAGATTCTTTACCACTGGGCCACCAGGGAAGCCCCCAGTGATCATATTTTCTAACTGAAATTTGTAAACTTGTATACATATGTCCAACATCATCTGGTTTCAAAATCTAAACCTCCTAATACAAATCTATATGGAAAGATCACCTAAGTATTGGAAAATAACATACATTTACTGTATCACAATTTTCAAAATGACATTGAATTAGGGACAAATCATGTTGAATTATCTTCCTTTATGAATACATGGTGAGGACACAAGTGTCTTAATAATCCAAGATCCGTGACTCTATTCAGCTTTTGAAATAGTATCAAGTATTTTCAGAGAGTAATACATGTTATTTATTTTTAATTTCCTGGTCAAAGTCTAAAATATAAATTGCAAATTAGAAAATCCTTTGAGGACAGAGTTCAGCAAAGGAACTGTTTCAAGGTAAGTTTTATATTAGTTCCACTCAATTTAATGAGCCTTTGTTAGAAACCAAACAAGCAAATACTCTACAACTGAAGAGTTACATGCAAGCTATCTTTTAAAGAAACCATCATAAATCAGAACCTCTAACTGTATGCTTATATTATCAGGTTGACACAACAAAAGCATAAACCAATAGCTAGCTAGATGAGATAGCTTTTATTAAGAAAGAAAATGAGGCTTCAAATTTGAATATCAGCTTAAATATCAGGTTTGAAATAGGCTAGAGACACCTCAATTGATAATACATTTCTATTGAAATTAAAAATTGAACTGTTCTTCAATATATGATATATAAAGTGGATTGAGGAAAATTTATTTTTTAAAAGGTTTATAAAAAAGCATACACATGAGTGCACATACATACGTACACAAGACAATGGTAGAAAAATATTTCATTAATCAGTGAGAATTAGATGAGCCAGTTTAATCCCTAGGAAGCTTGAAGGTAAAAAAAAAAAAATTTTGTATTCAAGGGACTAATTTTTCTCAGTACTTGCTAACCTTGGGCTGTCTGCTTAAAACTACAAGTTGTCCTTAGCTTGAAAAGAGCCTTTTAATATTTAAAATTATTGGTCTATAGTATCCATGTAATTTCTTCAGCTATGGGGCTTCATTTCCTTTGATGTGTATCAAGGTTCCAACTGATATTACTACTATTCCTGCTGTCTCTTAGCCCTGAGAAATGTTTCTATCTCTCTAAAACTGATAGCAATGTTTGGTCTCCACTCTGAGAGGGAATTTTATCCATTTGTATAGTACTGAGGCTCAGATGGACATGGTACTCTTCTGAATAAGTTTGATCATTATTTTATCACTTTTAGCTTGTTTTTTTTTTTTTTTTTCCCCTCCAGGATTAAAGGTATCCACAACAACTGTCTCTAAAAATAAAATCACATTAAGTCTGGAGATACTAGTCTAAGCAGATTTAGGATCTCCTTTATAGTTATATAGATCTTATATACACAGATAAAGTGGCAGAACACATTTTATTCTCTGTTGATCTAATATTACTCAAATATGTTTACAGGAAAACAAGTAAAAATTAAGAAAACCTCCAGCTTAACCCAGAAAAAGAGCACTATATGCAAAAATGTAGTAATTTGGTAATGCCACAAGTACTCACCTTCAACTGAGTTTTAAATGTGGTAATAAAAAATCAATTGAATTTTAATAGATCCAAAATGATACTGATATATAAGACTAAAGCAGCTGCTCTGTTACCTTTATTTTTTCAAACATGAACTGTTTTCAAATTTCCACTTCTTGAAGCTGCATTATGATGAAAACATTTTTTTTCTCCACCACTGATAGCTAAAATTATCTTTTAAAATCATCTGTTCCTGACTAGTAGCTGAAAGTTGTTAGAGTACAACGAAAACATTTGTTTTACAGAGCTCTTGTATGTAGACATTTTCCAATATCTTTAACATTCATCTTGATGAAAGTGAAATACACCAAACACCTAAAAAGTCAATATACTATAAACTGAGATTAAAATAAATTTAAAACAGATTTTGAATAAAATATTAAAAAACAGAAACAGATTGATAAATGGATTCCTGAGGTTAGAGCCATAAAGTAAAGGAACTTTTATTCCGCATGATCATCAGGTGAATTTTGGCAACTCTAATCATACTGTGTCCCAGGAATGAAGAATTGGTGGTAATTACTTTCATCAAATACAAAGAAACAAAGCCTTCAATCTCATAATCCAAATAAGACCCTGAAGAACTCAAAGATGCCTTGAAGTCAATCCTTTAGCTGACGAGAAATCAATGGATGAATAAGATTTCTGTGATAACTCTGGTGCCACTTCATTTTGAGTTGGAAAAGGACTGGAACATTTTGCACCATGTAATGAATGAAATGACTGTTGGCAGGGTCAGCAGTCAAGATTTAAATAATCAGTGTTTGGGGAACAAAATGAATTAGTCATTCTTCATAGCAAGTCAAGTAATAACATAATATGACTAACATTAAAATTTCTATACTACAACTTCTTTAATACTGGAGATGATAAAAAGGAAGGTATACATAACAATATACAGATGCAATCAATTGTTTTATTTATACCTGTTATTTTTTGAAAATATACATATTGAAAAATATTAATACTTCGTGTGTGTGTGGTAAGTTGTGTCAGTCATGTCTGGCTTTTTGCAACTCCATGGACTGTAGCCTGCCAGACTCCTCAGTTCATGGGATTCTCAAGGCAAGAATAGTGGAGTGGTTTTCCATGCCCTTCTCCAGGGGAATCTTCTGGACTCAGGGATCAGACTCACATCTCTTATGTCTCCTGCATTGACACACATCTCCTGGAAGCCCTATATATGTGTGTGCATGCTCAGTCACTTCAGTAGTATCTGGCTTTTTGTGACCCTATAGACTGTAGCCATCCAGGCTTCTCTGTCTATGGTATTTTCCTAGGCAGGAATATTGGAGTGGCTTGCACTTCCTCCTCCAGGGAATTTCCCAACCCAGGGATCAAACTTGCATCTCCTGTGTCTCTTGAATTGTAGGCAGAATCTTTAGCTATTGAACCACCTGTGAAGCCCACCCACCCCCTTCCCCGACACACACACACACACACACATACACACATAATCTGGAGAAGGAAATGGCAACCCACTCCTGTATTCTTGCCTGGAGAATCCCGTGGACAGAGGACCCTGGCGGGCTGCCATCTATGGGGTCGCACAGAGTCAGACACAAGTGAAGTGACTTAGCATGCACGCATGTATACATACAAGAAATGAAAATACCCTACAATCAAAAACTTAAGTTCTGTTTATCATTTGGCCTCAATCTTGTCATCAGTCTTAACCTATACATTGGCCATTAAATTTTCACTTTGTCAGCCACACTTTGAAGAAAACAGATCTTGAATATTATTTCATTACTCATTCTGAAAGCGAATATCTGCAGTGTGCTAATAAATATTTATCAACCAGATGTGAGGAAAAGAAACAGCTTTGATGTACAACATTTGCCAATTTTCATGGTGTAAATACTACCAACATTACTAAATTTAAACTACCAATAGTTTAACATACGTCTTGAAAACTACTTCAAAATGTAACAGTCCTTGAGACAGCACAAGGTGTTCTGTGGACCATTAACTGGTCTTTCACACACACACACAGACAAATATATATATATATATATATATATACATATATATATATAAAACATCTTCAGTTATATAATGAAAAGTGAAAGTGAAAGTCACTCAGTCATGCCTGCCTCTTTGCGACCCAATGGACTGTAGCCTGACAGTCTCCTTTGTTTGTAGAATTCTCCAGGCCAGAATACTGGAGTGGGTAGCCATTCCCTTCTCCAGTGGATCTTCCCAAATCAGGAACTGAACCCAGATTTCCCATATTGCAGGTAGATCCTTTAGTGTCTGAGCCACCAGGGAAGCTGGCTGATAAATAATTATTAGCACACTACAGATATTCACTTTCAGAATGAGGAATAATGAAACAGTATTTAAGATCTGTTTCTTCAAAGTGTGGAAGACAAAGTGAATTTTTTTATTTTTTATATAAATTTATTTATTTTCATTGGAGGTTAATTACTTTATAATATTGTATTGTTTTGCCATACATCAACCTGAATCTGCCACAGGTATACACGTGTTCCCAATCCTGAACCCCCTCCCTCCTGCCTCCTTGCACCATCCCCCTGGGTCGTCCCAGTACACCAGCCCCAAGCATCCTGTATCCTGCATCAACCTGGGCTGGCGATTCATTTCATATATGATATTATACATGTTTCAATGCCCTTCTCCCAAATCATCCCACCCTCTCCCTCTCCCAGAGTCCAAAAGACTTCTATACATCTGTGTCTCTTTTGCTCTCTTGCATACAGGGTTATCGTTACCATCTTTCTAAATTCCATATTTATGTGTTAGTATACTGTATTGGTGTTTTTCTTTCTGGCTTACTTCACTCTGTATAATTGGCTCCAGTTTCATCCACCTCATTAGAACTGATTCAAATGTATTCTTTTTAATGGCTGAATTATACTCCATTGTGTATACATACCAAAGCTTTCTTATCCGTTCATCTGCTGATGGACATCTAGGTCGCTTCTATGTCCTGGCTATTATAAACAGTGCTGTGATGAACATTGGAGTACACGTGTCTCTTAAAATTTTTAAGAGTATCTTAAAAATATGTATATTTACTTTGATGTCTCCATCTGCAATATACACATTTGTATTCCTGGCAGCCTTAAATTTTATCTTTTTTTCATCTATATTTTTTTTTTCCAAACCGCTGCACCCACAATTGATGAGCTATGTCTTCTCCATTGTGAGGGCAAACCTCATCTGTGATTACATGACAATTCCAAAATCCACTGCAGATGACTATTCCATTATTGTGATTTGCATATTTCTTTGACCCACATTTTTTCTTTCTTAATTTAATTTACATTACCCAAGTAACATCACTATGATAATCCTTGCCCTAGTTTCTGCTTTTCAGAAATCCTAAACTAGAGACACCATTGGTAAGTGTTGTGATGGAAAGATAATCATTCATTATAAAAATAATGTTAATAATTCTAAATCTCTGATGTCCTGTTATATTTTTAAAATTAAAGAAGTTTAAGATAAATAAGATGGATGTATTTTTTAAACCATATTTTAACATATCAACATTTTTACTTTCAATAAATGTTTTTCTTGGAGCTTTATTATTAATTATATGTGATTTATGTATCATAATATTAACCCTTTTAAAGTATACAATTCTATGGCATTTAGTTTATTCACAGAGTTGTGTAATTATCACTGCTCTCTAATTTTAGAGCATTTTCATCACCCCCAAAGGAAATCCCATACTTGTTAGCAATCACTCTCAGTTCCCTTCTCTTTTTAGGCCCCAAGAATCACTAATCTGCTTTCTCAGCCTGTGGGATTGCTTATTCTGGACATTTTATATTGATGCCATCATAAAGTACATTGCTGTTTGGATTGAGTTATATGACTTAACATACTGTTTCTAAGATTCATTCATGTTGTAGCATGTGCTACTACTTCATTCTTTTCATTGTCAAATAATGTTTCATATGAATATAGAAAATTTTTATCTATTCATTAGTTGATAAACAATGGTTTGCCTACTTTTTGGTTATTATGAATGCTTCTACAATTAATATTTGCATACAATTTTTTTCTTGCAGGGATGTATAGTTAATTTCTCTTGTGTATAACTAGGATTATAATTGTGTCAAATGGCTTACATTTAACATTTTGAGGTGTTACCATTCTGTTTTCTAAGCACTGTACCATTTTACAATACCAACAACAAATGAGGATTCCAATTTCTCATCATCCTCATCAATATTTGTTGTTGTTGTTGTTGTTTTCTGTTTTACTCATTCTGCTGCTACTGCTGCTAAGTCACTTCAGTCGTGTCCAACTCTGTGCGACCCCATAGACAGCAGCCCATCAGGCTCCTCTGTCCCTGGGATTCTCCAGGCAAGAACACTGGAGTGGGTTGCCATTTCCTCTCCAATGCCTGAAAGTGAAAAGTGAAAGTGAAGTTGCTCAGTTGTGTCCGACCCTCAGCGACCCCGTGGATTGCAGCCTTCCAGGCTCCTCCATCCATGGGATTTTCCAGGCAAGAGTACTGGAGTGGGGTGCCATTGCCTTCTCCATTCTAGCAGGTATAAATCAGCCTCTAGTGGATTTCTTTCATATTTTCCAAATAATATGTGATTCTGATTGTATTTTCTTGTGTTTGTTGGTCATATACACATCTTTTTGAGGGAAAGATCTTTAAAAAAATACACAGTTTTAGATTGATTATTTGATTTTTTTATCATTGAGTTTTAGGAATATTTTGCATATTCTGTATTAAATTTCTTTAAATGATTTATAAACATTTTTCCTCCATTTTGGATTCCCTTTATATTTTTTATTTGAAGCAAAGTTTTAAATTTTGATTTAATCAATGTATTTATGTTCTTAATATTTTATTTTATATTGGACTATAGTGGGCCTCCCTGGTGGCTCAGAGGTTAAAGCATCTGCCTGCAATGTGGGAGATCTGGGTTCGATCCCTGGATTGGGAAGATCCCCTGGAGAAGGATGTGGCAACCCAGTCCAGTATTCTTGCCTGGAGAATCCCATGGATGGAAGAGCCTTGTGGGCTACAGTCCATGGGGTCGCAAAGAGTCAGACACGACTGAGCGACTTCACCTTCACTTTCACATAGTTGATTAACAATGTTATATTGGTTTCACATATTCAACAAAGTGAATCAGTTATACATTTATATGTATATATTCTTATTTTTTTTACTGGAGTATATTTGCTTTATAATTTTGTGTTGGTTGCTACTATACAATGAAATGAATTATATATATATATATATATATATATATATAGCACACAGACACACAGAGACACACACACACACACACACACACACACATATATTTATATCCTCCCCTCTTTTTAGACCTCCTTCTCTCACCACCCCCATCCTACCCATTAAGGTCACTAAAAGGCATTGAGCTGAGCTCCTTGTGCTGTATAGCAGGTTCTCACTAGCTATCTATTTTACACGTTAGTGTATATATGTCAACCACAATTTCCCAATTAATCTCATTCCTTATTCCCCCCAGCCTGTGTCCACATGTCTGGTCTGTACATCTGTGTCTCTATGCCTGCCTTACAAAAAGTTCATCTGTACCATTTTTCTAGACTCCACATATATGCATTAATATACAATATTTGTTTTTCTCTTTCTGACTTATTTTATTCTGTATGACAGTCTCTAGGCCTATCTACTCTACAAATGACCCAATTTCATTCCTTTTAGGTGGCTGAGTAAAACTCCATTGTGGATATGTACCATATCTTCTTCATCTGTTCATTTGTCAATGGACATTTAAGTTGCTTCCATGTCCTGGCTATTGTAAATAGACCTAGAGTGAGGATTGGGGTGCATGCATCTTTTTGAATTATGGTTTTCTAAGGATATATGCTCAGTAGTGGGATTTCTGGATCATATGGCAATTTTTTTTAAAATTTTTTGAGGAACCTCCATACTGTTCTCCACAGTGACTGTATCAGTTTACATTCCCGTCAACAGTGCAAGAGGTTCTCTTTTCTTGACACACTCTCCAGCATTTACTGTTTGTAGAGTTTTTGATGATGGCCATTCTGACTAGTGTGAGGTGATACCTCTTTGTAGGTTTCATTTGCATTTCTGTAATAATTAGTGATATTGAACATCTTTTCATGTACCTCTTGGCCATCTGTATGTCTTCCTTGCAGAAGTGGCTTTTTAGGTCTTCCAAACATTTGTTGATTGCCTTGTTTGTTTTTTGGATATTGAGCTACATGTATTATTTTATATTTGGGAGATTAATCCTTGTCACTTGCTTCAATGACAAATATTTTCTCACATTTCGGAGCTGTCTTTTTGTGTTGTTTATGGTTACCTTTTCTGTGCAAAAGCTTTTAATTTAAATTATGTCTCATTTGTTTATTTTTGATTTTGTTTATGTTAGTCTGGGAGTTGGGTTAAAAAAATTTTTGTAGTGATTTATGGCAAAGAGTGTTCTCTGTATGTTTTGATCTAAGAGTTTTATAGTGTCCAGTCTTACATTTAAGTCTAGGAACATACATATCAATAATTACCTTAAGTGTAAATGGATTAAATGCTCCAAACAAAAGACACAGACTAGCTGAATGAATACAAAACAAAACCCAGAAGCAGAAGGCAGTAGAGAATGGGAAAGACATACTCAAATGAGTGCAGAGTTCCAGGGAATAGCAAGGAAAGATAAGAAGGCCTTCTCCAATAAACAGTGGAATGAAATAGAGGAAAACAACAAAATGGAAAAGACTAAAGATCTCTTCAAGAAAATTGGAGATACCAAGGGAATATTTCATGCAAAGATGGGCACAATAAAGGACAGAAACAAGACCTAACAGAGGCTGAAGATATTCAGAAGAGGTGGAAGAATACACACAAGAACTATACCAAAAAATCTTAATGACCTGGATAATCATGATGGTGTGGTCACTCCCCTAGAGATGGACATTTTGGAGTGTGAGGTCAAGTGGGCCTTAGGAAGCATTACTACCATCAAAGCTAGCAGAGGAGATGGAATTCCAGCTATTTAAAAACCTAAAAGATGATATTGTTAAAGTACTGCACTTAATGTGCCAGCAAAGTTGGAAAACTGAACAGTAGCCACAAGACTGGAAAACATCAGTTTTCATTCAATCCCAAAAACTGGCAATGCCAAAGAATGTTCAAACTATGGAACAATTGCTTTCATTTCATACACTAGCAAGGTAATGCTCAGAATTCTTCAAGCTTGGTTTCAGTGGTACGTGAACCGAGAACTTCCTGATGTACAAGCTTTGTTTAGAAAATGCAGAGGAACAGAGGTCAAATTGCCAACATCTGTTGGATCATAGAAAAAGCAAGGGAATTCCAGAAAAAACTTCTACTTCTATTTCATTGGCTATGGTAAGGCCTTTGACTGTGTGGATCACAACAAACTGTGGAAAAGTATTCAAGAGATGGGAATAACAGACAACATTAACTGCCTCCTGAGAAGTCTGTATACAGGTCAAGAAGCAACAGTTAGAACAGTTAGACATGGAATGACAGACTGGTTCAAAATTGGGAGAGGGGTATGACAAGGTGATGTATTGTCACCCTGCTTATTTAACTTATATGCAAATTAGATCATGCAAAATGCCATAATGTATGAATTACAAGCTGGAATCAAGATTGCCAGGAGAAATAACAACAAATTCAGATATGCAGATGATACCACTCTAATGACAGAAAGTGAAGAGGAACTAAAGAGCCTCTTCACGAAGATGAAGGATGAGAATGAAAAAGCTGGCTAAAAACTCAACATTCAAAAAACTAAGATATGGCATTTAGTCTCATCACTTCATGGCAAACAGAAGGGGGGAAAGTGGAAGCAGTGACAGATTTTACTTTTGTGGTCTCCAAAATAATTGTGGACAGTGACTGCAGCCATGAAATTTAAAGACACTTGCTCCTTGGAAGAAAAGCTATGACAAACCTAGACAGCATAATAAAAAGCAGATACATCACTTTGCTGACACGTCCATATACCCAGAGCTATGGTTTTTCCTTGGAAGAAAAGTTATGACCAACTTAGGTAGCATATTGAAAAGCAGAGACATTACTTTCCCAACAAAGGTCTGTCTAGTAAGGCTATGGTTTTCCCAGTGGTCATGTATGGATGCAAGATTTGGACTGTGAAGAAAGCTGAATGCCGAAGAATTGATGTTTTTGAACAGTGATGTTGGAGAAGACTCCTGAGAGTCCCTTGGACTGCAAGGAGATCCAGCCAGTCAATTCTAAAGGAGATCAGCCCTGGGTGTTCTTTGGAGGGAATGATGCTAAGGCTGAAACTCCAGTACTTGGCCACTTCATGGAAAGGGTTGACTCATTGGAAAAGACTCTGATGCTGGGAGGGATTGGAGGCAGGAGGAAAAGAGGATGACAGAGGATAAGATGGCTGGATGGCCTCACCGACTCAATGGATGTGAGTTTGAGTGAACTCCGGGAGTTGGTGATGGACAGGGAGGCCTGGCCTGCTGTGATTCATGGGGTCACAAAGAGTCATACACGACTGAGCGACTGAACTGAACTGAACTGATGGTTTTTCCAGTAGTCCTGTATGGATGTGAGAATTGGACATTAAGTAGCTGAGTGCCAAATAATCAATGCTTTTGAACAGTGGTGCTGGAGAAGACTCCTGAGAGTCCCTTGGACTGCAAGATCAAAGCAGTCAGTCATAAAGGAAATCAACCTCGAATATTCATTGGATGAACTAATGCCAAAGTTCCAATAATTAGTCCACCTGTCGGGAAGAGCTGACTCATTGGAAAAGACTCTGATCTTGCAGAGACTGAAGGCAGAAGGAGGAGGGTGTGGCAGAGGATGAGGTGGTTAGATAGCATGACTGACACAATGAACATGAATTTGAGCAAATTGTGGGAGATAGTGAAGGACAGGGGAGGCTGACATGCTGCGGTCCTTGAGGTTGCAGAGTCAGACATGTTTAGCGACTGAACAACAGCAAATATATATGCTGTCTATAATAAAAGAGACCCATTTCAGACCTAGGGTCACATACATACTGAATGGAAATATATTCCCATTGATGATGGAAATCAAAAGAAAACTGGAGTAGCAATACTCACATCACATATAGTAGACTTTAAAATAAAGACTGTTACAGGAGACAGGAACTACACTATATAATGATTGAAAGATCAATCCAAGAAGGCATAGCAATTTTAAATATTTATGCACCTGACATAGGAGCATCTCAATACATAATACAAGAGCTAATAGCCATAAAAGTGGTAATTGACAGTAATATAATAATAATGGACTTTAACACCCCACTTATACCAATGGACAGAACACCCAGACAGAAACTAATAAGAAAATTCAAGCTTTAAATGACTCAATAGACCAGATAGATATAATGGTTATTTATAGGACAGTGCATACAAAAACAGCATTATTCTGCTGTTTTTCTTCAAAAAAGCACATGAAACATTCTCCAGGATAAGATCACATCTTGGTTCACAAATAAAGTCTCAGTAACTTTAAGAAAACTGAAATTATATCAGGTATCTCTTCCAACCACAATGCTTTGAGATTAGAAATAAATTCTAAAAAAGCACAAACACATGGAGACTAAACATTATGCTACTAAATAACCAAGAGATCACAGAAGAAATCAAAAAAGAAATAAAAACTACATAGAAACTAATGACAGTAAGATTACAAAGACTCAAATCCTATGGGATGCAGCAAAAGCAGTTCGATGAAGGAAATTTATAGCAATACAATCCTACCTCAGAAACAAAAAAATCTCAAATAAACAACCTAATCTTGCACCTAAAATGACTAGAAAAAGAGGAACTAATAAAATCCAAAGTTAGAAGATGGAAATACATCATAAAAATCTGAGCAGAAATAAATAAAATATAAATGAAGAAAACAATAGCAAAAATCAATGAAACTAAAAGCTGATTCTTTGAGAAGATATAATTCAGATTCATTAAGAAAAATACAGAGATGATTCAAATCAATAAAATTAGAAATTAATAAAGAGAAATTACAACAGACACCACATAAATACAAAGTATTATAATCAATTAATACAAGCAATAAATGGACAATCTGGAAGAAATGGCCAAATTCTGGAAAATGTACAGCCTCCTAAGACTGAACCAGGAAGGAACAGAATATAAACAGACCAATCACGAGTAATGAAATGGAAACTGTGATGAAAAATCTTCCAATAAACCGAAGTCCAGGACCAGATAGCTTCACAAGCAAAATTTATCAAGCATTTAGAGAAGAGCTAACACCCCTCCTTATCAAACTCTTAAAAAAAAAAAAAAAAAACTGCAGAGGAAGGAAAATTTCCAAGCTCATTCTATGAGCCACTATCACCCTGATTCCAAAACCAGAAAAAGATATTACATGTGTCTATTTTTTTCAAACTCTTTCCCCAATTAGCTTGTTATAGCATATTGAGCAGAGTTCCCTGTGCTCTACAGTAGGTCCCTATTTTTTTCTTTTGTTACTTATGGTTTTGAAATCATCACTAAGAAACCATTAAATAATATAAAGTCATGAAAATTTACTCATATGATTTATTCTAAGAATTTACAGTTTGGGCTATGACATTTATGTCTACAATGCATTTCAAATTACGTTTTTGTATATTATGTGAGCTAATAGTTCAAATATTTTTCTTTTGAATGTAGATATACATTTGGGTCCTATCTCTGTTTATTCAAAACACTGTTCTTTACCCACTGAATAGTCCCTTCATCAAAATAAATTAACTAGATTTATTTCTGGTCTTATAGTTCTAACATAGACCTGTATGTATATTTTTGACCCCATAGACTTGCTAAAATATAATTAAAATATAAAAAGTTGCACATATATAATATACAAAGTTCAATGCTTCACATATGCATACAGCCAAGAAACCTGCACAATACAGAACTGTTAACTACTGGCAATATGTCATGTAGTCTTTAAATACTGACACTACATTATATAGCAGATCAGTTCAGTTCAGTTCAGTTCAGTTGCTCGGTCGTGTCTGACTCTTTGCAACCCCATGAACTGCAGCATGCCTGGCTTCCCCATCACCAACTGCCAGAGTCTACCCAAACCCATGTCCATTTAGTTGGTGATGCCATCCAACCATCTCATCTTCTGTCATCCCATTCTCCTCTTGTCCTCAATCATTCCCAGAATGAGAGTTTTTTCAAATGAGTCAGCTCTTTGCATGAGGTGACCAAAGTATTGGAGTTTCAGCTTCAACATCAGTCCTTCCAATGAACACCCAGGACTGATCTCCTTTAGGATGGACTGGTTAGATCTCCTTGCAGTCCAAGGGAATCTCAAGAGTTTTCTCCAACACCACAGCTCAAAAGCACCAATTTTCAGTGCTTGGCTTTCTTTGTAGTCCAACTGTCACATCCATATATGACTACTGGAAAAACCATAGCCTTGACTAGATGGACCTTTGTTGACAAAGTAATGTCTTTGCTTTTTAATATGCTGCCAAGGTTGGTCATAACTTTCCTTCCAAAGAGTAAGCGTCTTTTAATTTCATGGCTGCAGTCACCATCTGCAGTGATTTTGGGGCCCAGAAAAATAAAGTCAGCCACTGTTTCCACTGTTTCCCCATCTGTTTCCCATGAAGTGATGGGACTGGATGTCATGATCTCAGTTTTCTGGATGTTGAGTTTATGCCAACTTTTTCACTCTCCTCTTTCACTTTCATCAAGAAGTTCTTTAGTTCTTCTTTACTTTCTGCCATAAGGGAGGTGTCATCTGCATATCTAAGGTTATTGATAGTTCTCCCAGCAATCTTGATTCCAGCTTGTGCTTCCTTGAGCCCAGCGTTTCTCGTCATGTACTCTGCATATAAGTTAAATAGCGAGATGACAGTATACAGCCTTGAAGTACTCATTTTCCTATTTGGAACCAGTCCAGTTCCATGTTCAGTTCTAACTGTTGCTTCCTGACCTGCATAAAAGGTTTCTCAAGAAGCATGTCAGGTGGTCTGGTATTCCTATTTCTTTCAGAATTTTCCAGTTTATTGTGATCCGCACAGTCAAAGGCTTTGGCATAGTCAATAAAGCAGAAATAGATGTTGTTCTGGAACTCTTGCTTTTTCCATGATCCAGCAGATGTTGGCAATTTGATCTCTGGTTCCTCTGCCTTCTCTAAAACCAGCTTGAATATCTGGAAGTTCACGATTCACATATTGCTGCTGCCTAGCTTGGAGTATTTTGAGCATTACTTTACTAACATGTGAGATGAGTGCAATTGTGCAGTAGTTTGAGCACTCTTTGGCATTGCCTTTCTTTGGGATTGGAATGAAAACTGACCTTTTCCAGTCCTGTGGCCACTGCTGAAGTTTCCAAATTTGCTGACATATTGAGTGTAGCACTTTCACACATCATCTCTCAGGATTTGACCTAGCTCAACTGGAATTCTATCACCTCCACTAGCTTTGTTCATCGTGATGCTTCCTAAAGCCCACTTCACTTCACATTCCAGGATGTGTGACTCTAGGTGAGTGATCACACTATCATGATTATCTGGGTCATGAAGATCTTTTTTGTATTCTTGCCACCTCTTCTTAATATCTTCTGCTTCTGTTAGGTCCATAACATTTCTGTCCTTTTTTGAGCCCATCTTTGCATGAAATGTTCCCTTGGTATCTCTAATTTTCTTAAAGATATCTTTAGTCTTTCCCATTCTATTGTTTTCCTCTATTTCTTTGCATTGATCACTGAAGAAGGCTTTCTTATCTCTCCTTGCTATTCTTTGGAACTCTGCATTCCAATTACCCGGGTATATCTTTATTTTTCTCCTTTGCTTTTCACTTCTCTAAAGAAAATAAAAATAAAAATGGTATTCACACTCAGAAGTAAAGAGTAGAGTGGTAGTTTCTGGGGGCTGCTAGGAGGGAGAAATAAGGAGTTGTTCAATGGATGCAAAGTTGACAGGAATCAAGACCATCCCCAAGAAAAAGAAAGAAAAGCAGATCAGTAGAACTTATCTTGCTTAACTGAAACTCTCAATCCATTGAACAACTCCTTATCTCTCCCTCCTAGCAGCCCCCAGAAACTACCACTCTACTCTTTACTTCTGAGTTTGAATACCATTTTTACTTTATTTATTTTTTTCTGTAAGATCAGCATATTAACCTTGTAAAATCTCTAAACTTTACTTTTAAATTTCCAAATTTTATTTTGTATTGTTTTTCTCTACTTATTGTCACTGTTTGCTTTATTTGTGTGAGATATCTTCCTAATGTCTTAGTGCTTTAATCATTTTATCATTGTAAAATGTTCTTAAGATTACTTTTTTGTTTAGGCCATCCTATGTGGCATTCAAGTTATTAGTTCCTTGACCATATCAAATCCAGGCTCCCTGCATCGGGACCATGGAGTCTCAATCACTGAACTGCCAGGACTAATAACCTTAATAATCTTATTATATATAATAATTATTCTTATATAGCTCATTGAGGTCATAAGAGGTTTATTTATTTATTTATTTATTACATTATTTCATATTTAAGTTTATACTGTTGTTGTGCTCTATTCAGTTGTTTTCAACTGTTTTTGACCCCATGAACTGTAGCCCTCCAGGCTTCTCTGTCCATGGGATTTCCCAAGCTAAAATACAGAAACATGGTGCCATTTTCCCTTCCAAGCAATCTTCCTTACCCAGGGATCAAACCCATGTCTCCAGTGTTGCTTGAACTGGCAGGCAGATTCTTTACCATTGAGCCAGGTGGAAAGGTTAACTCTGCAATTTTCACATCTCCAGAGGGTCCTTTACAAGTTGTATTCTGTGGAGAGGCTGCTCCTTGGAATCTGTGCAGTGCTCTATCTACATGTCCTCATATGTTAGTCCTGCCAACTATCTATATCCTTGATGAAGTAGCATACTTTCTTTGACCACTAGCTTTCTAGTAAATAATATCAGTTGTTTAGACTGGATTATCTCAAAAGCCTTAGGACTCTGCCATTTCTGATTTCTAGAAAGCTCTTTTAATGCTGTTTAGAAACAGAAAACCTGTGGAGGACAGTTCCATATAGACACACCTCATTACTATGTCCTGAAATAGCATCAGTTTCAAAAAGCTACCTAAAATCAATGAGGTAAAACTGTACATTTTAAATAAAAATTTTTTCAAGATCTATTTACATCACAGAGGGCATTAAGATACTTTTCAATTTCCCTGGACACCCTAAACTGCTTATTAATGGCCACAACCCAGATTTATTGATGACATCTAACGTCCCTGTGTGATCAAAGATTGTAAGTATTTCAGTGGCTATTCTGGTTGTCTGTTACATGGCAGAGGCCACGCCCACAGTTTTGTATCACATGTTCAGGTGGCACTACCAATTTTTAGTGCCTGCTGGATTACATTGTTTAATAACTTACATGGAAATCTTGTATGCCAGTTCTAGCTGTTTCATATAATAAATGTTTTGGGGGCCATTTAGTTATATTATGCTAAAAAAGAAAGTTGGCTCCTTGTGATAATTCATGAGTTTTTCACATGTTAAAAATGACTTTTCCAGATGTTTAAGCATCTTTCCTTTTTCTATTAAAAATTGGCAGGATACACACACACACCCTTGTGTAAAATTTACAATTCCTCATCTTCTAGCTTGAAGATAGAAACTCTGTTATTTGATTCATTGTCACTTTTTGTCTGTACAACTTATTAGCAGAGATTCATGCACACTTAATTGCTAAATAAATGCTTAATGCAAAAATTTTTTAAATTAAAAGAATGGTCCAGCCATTATATTATGGCAAAGAGTCTCATCATTGGGATTATTAGCAGAAGTTGAATATGAAATGGCAAAACAGTATTGGGCATGTCTTCTGTTAATGGCATTCTCTAGTCTTCAAAGTAGTCTTATCAAGGATTGTGAAATATATTTTTAAATATCAAAAAAATATTCACTCCAATGAAAAATATTCTTATTAAACAGACCCAATATATCTACCTAATTCTTAACCTCTTTATTCTCTATATATTTAAAAGAGGTGTTTAGTCATTTCTCCACTGTCCAGATTTTGCTTACTTTTCAAAGTGGATTCCGTATGTAACAAATATTCCTGACAGTTTAAATAGTGTAAAAATGTTCATTTCATGTTTGCAAGCTTTGTCACTGGGAATTTTATACTGAATAAACCATGTATATATACATACATAATCTATAGATGAAGATATATGTAATTGATTTATATTCACACAGCTACAGAGGTCTTTTGCCTTTATATGGCCAATCCTAGCACCTTGCAATGGTGGGCATGCAGTTAACACACGCGGTTCCATGTTGTTTCAAGTAGTCTAAAGGCAACAAAAACCAACTGATGGAGGCAGAAATAGGAAAATCCCACCCTGTCAGAAGATGAACGAGCTGAACTTGCCAGACACGAACCCTGGCTGACACAAGCAAGGTGAAATCAAAGACTGGGCAATTTTTACAACCCATGCTTCACAGCCCTGACCACTGTGGATGGCCATGATTATCTCCAGACAAAATGACTGTGAGTAAAAGGCTTACATACACTTAAATTAAACACAGCAGGGTTTTAGCAATCTCTGTTTGCATTTTACTTTCCGTTAAGAAGGAAATTGCTTGGACTTGGAACATTTCATTTAATGGCATTTTTAGTTACCTTTTGTATTTCTAATGCCATGGTCTAAATTCACTCCAAATTACCCAGTAAGACATAGGAAACTTTTGTCTTTTTTTTGTTTATTTATTTTTTTAATTGCAGTAGCTTCCTTACCAATTTTACTAAATTAAATGTGTTTCAAAGCATCTCGGTTCTTGAAACTTAATTATTCCAATCTCTGGGTGAAGTATAGTAAACAATGCAAACCCCATTTATGTAATTTATTTTGCAAAAGACAATAATGGAATGCAGTTGTGCTAATGATATATGTATTTCTGTATTTTTTCCTTTTCAACAACAACTTATCAAAACCATGTCATTTTGAAACAAAAGCTTTAAGGGCTTTTGGGGGTTTTGGTTTGTCCATACATTGCTTTTTGGAGAAGGAGAAAACTGCAAAATATGTGCCATTGGAATATTATGAAAGATTGTGTTCTGTTTCCTTCTTTATATTTTTCTATCAATGAATATTATTGACAGTCACTCATAATAAACTATGAATAAATATCATGGCTTATAATTGCAATGTGTAAATAAGAAGAAAAATATGTAGGTACTTCAGTAGCTGAAGCACCATTTTTTATGTCCCAGCAGAGAAAAAACTTAATTGTTAGGCCACATATGGTCTTGGAAACTTTGGTTTAAACTCAAGCATAATAAGAAAATTTATCATTCTCCTTCTTGTTTAATATGAGTGTTTTGAAATCCCTGAGTCCATGATTATGTATTATTTAATTCTGATATTCTTAATGCAATCAGTTAATTGTTCTAATCTGCTGAATTTAACCTGCTGCATTACTTAAAACCTAATTAATCAGTTTATGTTTACTCTTAGGAGGTGGGTAACTAGACTATGGTCCCAAGATTGTATTGCTGGATGAGCCAGTGAGTGGCTGAAGGATGCAGCCATTTGGATAGTTGAGGTGATGAATCCCATTTAGCTCAGGCCCAAACAGAGCAAATATAAAAATTGCTTTTTCTGTGAAACAAATCCACAAACAAACAAACAAAAAAAAGTAAAAATAAGAATAAAGAAGTAATAAAAAACTGCAAGAAAGCCAAGTAAGTACAGGTAAGCATGCAGATGTATATGCTTTATATATACATATGTTTCAGCCTGCATATAAACTTATTTACATAAGAGTAAATGTTATACATACAGAAATGTATGTAGCTAGATAGATAAGTAAATCAAATGAGAGAATTTTGATTTATTCAAAGGAAAGAGATCTTACCACCTTATAGATTGAGTATAAGTTATGGTGGAAGCAAACCAGGAGTCCCCTTTCTGCAAGACAGTGGAGGGACCTGTTAGGTCACCATAGGGCAGAGTTGTGGTCCCAGGTTTCAAACTACCTAATGATTTGACGAAAATGTGAATGGGAGCTCTCTTCCTGCTGTCTCCCTGCCCCTTACTGCTAACTTCCACCTGTCCTTAGTGACACAGTCTCATGGCTTGACTGCTTAGATTCCATGCTGAGGGAGCTGCAATCATGATCTGATTGTTAACTGCCTGTTGGATAGCCTCATCCTAGAAGTATGAGATATTTCAAGTTCCTTACTGCTTCCTAACTACAGTTAACTCACTTTGACAATTGAAGATTGATAGTAGAATTATTTTAATATTGATTTGAATATACCCTTTATTCCCTGACATGCCGTCTAATTTTTAAACCTAATTTGTTGAGAGTTAATTATATATGCTATCCCCCTATCAATATTTTAATTGTTACCAAGGAAATGTAGATGCCCTCATACTACACTTAGGAAGCAGATTTATTATTATTATTATTATTGATTTTACAAGGATGAAGCACTTTAGTAAGAGAAGGCAGTGCACCTTGTATCCAAGCCTTTTTTTTTCCTTAGAGATAAATGTGTCTACAATATCAATAGGGAAAAAAGAAAAAAATTTTTCTACTTCACAATTTTATTACAATTTTCTTCTGTGATTATAAACAAGGTGACATTCACCATACTAGATACATATAATTTTTCAAATGCAGATCTTTCCTGAGGTAGTCAAAGAAGGAGATCTAGGTGACAAGGACTTAAAACCTCTTCAGTGTATCATACTGAGCAGTGGACATGGTTCTTCCAGGCTATTTACACCTTAGTGATGTCTTCCTGATAATGATACTTAACTTGACACATATACATACAGTGTCATCTTGTGAGATTTCACTTAAAATTTCACTCTTACCTAGTTTCATAAGTGAAATCACAATTGAACCATGAGATTTAAAATAAGAAATTTTATGTATTGGCTAAACAAAGTACAAATTGTTAAATGCAAAGATTAACATATGATTGTGCACCCAAAAACATATGAAAAAAGCAATATATATACATATATACATATACCTGCTGCTGCTGCTGCTGCTGCTGCTAAGTCACTTCAGTCGTGTCCAACTCTATGTGACCCCATAGACGGCAGCCCACCAGGCTCCCCCGTCCCTGGGATTCTCCAGGCAAGAACACTGGAGTGGGCTGCCACCTCCTCCTCCAAAGCATGAAAGTGAAAAGTCAAAGTGAAGTCGCTCAGTTGTGTCCAACTCTTAGTGACCCCATGAACTGCAGCCTACCAGACTCCTCCGTCCATGGGATTTTCCAGGCAAGAGTACTGGAGTGGGCTGCCATTACCTACATACATGTATATTATATATATATACATATATATATATATATATATATATGTATATATATATATATTTCCCCCCCTCCCAGGTGGCTCAGTGGTAACGAATCTGCCTGCCAAGCTGGAGATGTGAGTTCAATCCCTGGGTTGGGAAGATGCCCTGGAGAAGGAAATGGCAACCCACTCCAGTATTCTTGCCTTAGAAATCTCATGGACAGAGGAGCCTGGTGGGTACAGTCCAGGGGGTTGCAAAGAGTTTGACACAATTGACTGACTAACACTTTATATGCAGCATGTCTAGGTACACACACATGTAAAACACACATAAAATTATACATAGCATACTAAATTAAAGTTAGTTTCCCCATTACCTAGCACATATTTATTTATGCAGAACTCAGAAGATCTGAATTTTAACTTATCCTCTCAGGTTTAAAGACATTTAAGCACATTAATAGGAACTGTGATTATTCAGCACACCAACACTCAGGTATCACCCAACTTCATTATTACCTGATTAATTAACCTGTTTAAAGTGTGAAAGTTGGCACCTTGTCATTAGAATCCATGGGAATAACTAATGAGAAGCTATGAAATAATCTGTTTCTCAATTAAAAAACCTGAAAGAAGAGGTTTTAATCTCATTATTCTTGTTTCCTGTTATCACCTATACAAAGCCAAGAAGATTTTGCAAAACTTATGTTTAAAGAGAACAGGCTATGTAACATCTCGGGGAACATTTCACAGCCATTGAATAAAATGTGGTGTTATTCAGCAGCAAAAGGTAAGCCAAGAAGGTTCTTGGGGATAATATATTCATTATAGAGCATCATTGTGAAAATGAGGTACATTTATCTCATACCTGGTGTTCAGGTTCAAATGAGGTTTCTAGATAAGAAGAGAAAGAAGTTAAGATAATCTAGTTCAACTTAGGTCTGTCTAAAGAGACTTCAGAAAAAAATATCAAGAGAGTTATTCAATTACAACTTTTCCATATATTAAAAAACACTTCCTTAAGCCCTAGTTTCCTTCAATGTGACTGAATTCATTCAGTTGCCACATTGCACTACCATTCAGATAGGGGGAGTTCATTTCAATTGTTGGCCCTTATCTACTTTCATAAAATCGTGCATATCATAAAGTAATACTGAAGTACTAAAGGTACTTTCCTAGCTTAGATCTTTTTTAAATATTTATAGATTTGTCCTCCTCCACACAAGTTGTTCATAGAGTTCACAAATGCCAATCAAAGAATGTCTATTGTTTACCTTTAAAGAAGAGAAGCCAAAGTTTTTCTTGGAGGTGAAGTGAGCAATCTTTCTTGCACTGATTATTTTACATACATCTTTCCAGTTAGAAAGAGTTTCGTGCTCTGAACCATGACAGAATATAGACTATAGAATCTATCCAAAGTAAAGCTAGGCATAAATGAATGCAGATGTTAATTAATTGGATATCCTTATTTAAATTCCTTTAAGTATATTCTGGATCATATCTCCTGCTTCCTCATATAAATCTTTAAGCTGAGGCCACCCACATTTAGTGAAGGAAATAGTAAAATTTTTTAAAGCCACATGCATAATTTTCCAAAATCAAGATTTTGTGAAGATAATGGCAAAGTTTGAAATAACAAAATTTAATTAATCAACTTCAGAAAAAAGATTCATATCCATTTAAGCTTTATAATTTTATTACATTGCAAAATGTCCTAGAAGAAAAAAAAAATGCTGTGAATTGGTAACACATTCTAAATATCTCTGCTTTTTTTCTGAAAGCATTTCCATTACCATAAAATGAAAAATCTAGTCAAGTCTGGCATATATTTAAAGATAATAGCTGCTATTTTTTTGAACATCAATTACATAAACTGCATGTTAGGTATTTCACATACAAACTGTATTTCTATTTTAGCATTATCAAAATGTATTAGTCACTCAGTCATGTCCAACCCTTTGTGATCCATTTACTGTAGCCCACCAGGTTCCTCTGTCCATGGAATTCTCCAGGCAATACTGGAATGGGTTGCCATTTCCTTCTCCAGAGGATCTTCCTGACCCAGAGATTGAAGCTGGGTGTCCCTCATTGCAGGCAGACTCTTTACTGACTGAGCCACCTGGGAAGTCCCAGCATTATCAAAAGTTTATATAATTACACCCATTTATAGACCTGCCTCTTGAAAAACCTGTATGCAGGTCAGGAAGCAACAGTTAGAACTGGACATGGAACAAAAGACTGGTCCCAAATAGGAAAAGGAGTACATCAAGGCTGTATATTGTCACCCTGCTTATTTAACTTATATGCAGCGTACATCATGAGAAACACTGGGCTGGATGAAGCACAAGCTGGAATCAAGATTGCCGGGAGAAATATCAATAACCTCAGATATGCAGATGACACCACCCTTATGGCAGAAAGTGAAGAGGAACTAAAGAGCCTCTTGATGAAAATGAAAGAGGAGAGTGAAAAAGTTGGCTTAAATCTCAACATTCAGAAAACTAAGATCACGTCATCCAGTCCCATCTCTTCATGGCAAATAGATGGGGAAAAAGTGGAAACAGTGACAGACTTTATTTTGGGGGGCTCCAAAACCACTGCAGATGGTGATTTTAGCCATGGAATTAAAAGACACTTGCTCCTTGGAGTGTCCATCTAGTCAAGGCTATGGTTTTTCCAGTAGTCATGTATGGATGTGAGAGTCAGATTATAAACAAAGCTGAGCGCTGAAGAATTGATGCTTTTGAACTGTGGTGTTGGAGAAGACTCTAGAGTCCCTTGGGCTGCAAGGAGATCCAACCAGTCCATCCTAAAGGAGATTAGTCCTGAGTGTTCATTGGAAGGACTGATGTTGAAGCTGAGACTCCAATACTTTGGCCACCTGATGTGAAGAGCTGAGTCATTTGAAAGACCCTGATGATGGGAAAGATTGAGGGCAGGAGGAGGAGGGGATGACAGAGGATGAGACAGTTGGATGGCATCACCAACTCAATGAGCATAAGTTTGGATGAATTCCGGGAGCTGGTAATGAATGGGAAGCCTGGTGTACTGCAGTTCATGGGGTTGCAAAGAGTCGGACCCAACTGAGCGACTGAACTCAACTGAACTATATATATATACATATATAGTTAATTTATATATAATATAAATTTATTTATTTATTTATTTTAAACTGAACTATATTATTTAAGAATCAGTCACTTCAGTTCAGTTGCTCAGTCGCATCTGACTCTTTTTGACCCCATGGACTACAGCAGGCCAGGCCTCTCCATTCATCTCCAATATCCAGAGCTTATTCAAACTCATGTCCATCAAATTGGTGATGCCATCCAGCCATCTCATCATCTGTTGTCCCCTTTTCCCCCTGCTTCCAATCTTTACCAGCAGCAGGGTCTTTTCAAATGAGTCAGACCTGTGCATCAGGTGGCAAAGTATTGAAGTTTCAGCATCAGCCTCAGTCCTTCCAATGAATACTCAGGACTGATTTTCTTTAGGATGGACTCTTGGATCTCCTTTCTGTCCAAGAAACTGTCAAGAGTCTTCTCCAACAGCACAGTCCAAAAGCAACAATTCTTTGGCACTCAGATTTCTTTATAGTCCAACTCTCACATCCGTATATGACTACTGGAAAAACCGTAACTTTGACTAGACAGATCTTTGTTGGCAAAGTAATGTCTCTGCTTTTTAATATGCTGTCTAGGTCTGTCATAGCTTTTCTTGCAAGTACCTAGCTTCTTTTAATTTCATGGCTGCAGTCACCATCTGCAGTAATCATGGAGCCCAAAAAAATAAAGTCTGTCGCTGTTTCCATTGTTTCCCCATCTATTTGCCATGAAGAGATAGGCCCGGATGCCATGATCTTAGTTATCTGAATGTTGAGTTTTAAGCCAACTTTTTCACTCTCCTCTTTCACTTTCATCAAGAGGCTCTTTAGTTCTTCTTCCCTTTTTGCCATAGGGTGGGGTCATCTGCATATCTGAAGTTATTGATATTTCTTCCAGCAATCTTGATTCCTGCTTGTGCTTCATCCAGCCNTGTTGAGTTTTAAGCCAACTTTTTCACTCTCCTCTTTCACTTTCATCAAGAGGCTCTTTAGTTCTTCTTCCCTTTTTGCCATAGGGTGGGGTCATCTGCATATCTGAAGTTATTGATATTTCTTCCAGCAATCTTGATTCCTGCTTGTGCTTCATCCAGCCTGGTACATCCAGCATGATGTACTCTGCATATAAGTTAAATAAGCAGAGTGACAATATATATCTTTGACTTCTTGCTTTTTACATTTGGAACCAGTCTTTTGTTCCATGTCCAGTTCTAACTGTTGCTTCTTGACTTGCATACAAATTTCTCAGGAGGCAAGTCAGTGGTCAGGTATTCCCATTTCTTTAAGAATTTTCCACAGTTTGTTTTGATCCACACAGTCAAAGGCTTTGGTGTAGTCAATAAAGCAGAAGTAGATGTTTTTCCAGAACTCTCTTGCTTTTTCGATGATCCAATGGATGTTGGCCTTTTGATCTTTCTTTCCTCTGCCTTTTCTAAATCCAGCTTGAAAGTCTGGAAGTTCACGGTTCACATACTATTGATGCTAAACATTACTTTAGCTATCAATAAATTCTTTTTTTGTGTTGTTCTGTGAATTCTTGCCACCTCATCTTAATATCTTCTGCTTCTGTTAGGTCCATACCATTTCTGTCCTTTATTGTGCACATCTTGCATGAAATATTCCCTTGGTATTTCTAATTTTATTGAAGAGATCTCTAGTCTTGCCCATTCTATTGTTTTCCTCTATTTCTTTGCTTTGTTTACTTAAGAAGGCTTTCTTATCTCTCCATGCTATTCTTTGGAACTCTGCATTCATATAGGTATGTCTTTCCTTTTTTCCTTTGCCTTTTACTTCTCTTCTTTTCTCAGCTATTTGTAAGGTCTCCTCAGACAACCATTTTGCATTTCTTTTTCTTGGGGATGGTTTTGATCACCACCTGCTGTACAATGTTATGAACCTCAGTTCATAGTTCTTCAGGCACTCTGTCCATCAGATCTAATCCCATGAATATTTGTCACTTCCATTGTATAATTATAAGAGATTTGACTTAAGTCATAGTTGAATATTGACCTAGTGGTTTTCCTTACTTTCTTCAATTTAAGTCTGAATTTTGCAATAAGGAGCTGGTGATCTGAGCCACAGTCAACTTCAGGTCTTGATTTTGCTGATTGTACAGAGCTTTTCCATCTTCAGCTGCTAAGAATACAATCAATCTGAATTCCGTATTGACCATCTGGTTATGTCCATATGTAGATTTGTCTCTTGTGGAAGAGGTTGCTTGCTATGACCAATGTGTTCTCTTAGCAAAACTCTGTTAGACTTTGCGCTGCTTCATTTTGTACCTAAGACCAAACTTACCTGTTACTCCAGCTATCTCTTAATTTCCTACCTTTGCATTCAAGTCCCGTATGATTAAAAGGACTTTTTTTCTTTTTCTGGTGTTAGTTTAGAAGATCTTGTGGTCTTCATAGAACCATTCAACTTCAGTAGTTATGTATGGATGTGATAGTTGGACCATAAAGAAGGCTGAGCATGGAAGAATTGATGCTTTCATACTGTGGTGCTGTAGAAAAGTCTGGAGAGTCCCTTGGACAGCAAGGAGATCAAACCAGTCAATCCTAAAGAAAATCATCCCTGAATATTCATGGGAAGGACTGAAGCTGAATCTGAAGCTCCAATACTTTGGCCACTTGATGGGAAAAGCTGACGCATTGGAAGATTCCCTATTGCTGGGAAAGATTGAGGGCAGAAGAAGGGGGTGCTAGAGAATGAGATGATTGGATGGCATCATCAACTCAATGGACATGAGTTTGAGCAAACTCAGGGAGATAGTGAAGGACAGGGAAGCCTGGCATGCTGTAGTCCATAGGGTCGCAAAGAGTCAGACATGACTGAGCAACTGAACAACAATTAATAAAAGCCTAACTACACTAAATATCAGATTATTTACCTGTTTTTAAAGACATGAAATAAAATCTAGGGGTAAAAACAATATAATCAATTATGAAACAAAAACAAAGGTATATTCAAAATTAATCACACACATTCAGAAATAATTTATCATATACATTATATTTAGTTTTATAAATAATATACATTGTATCTGTAATAGTTTAGCATTATTGACATAATATCATGAGTATTAAATTAGATAATTAAAAGTTGCCAAAAGGAGAGAACCAAGAAAATAATTTGTTAAACATAAAAGTATCAGGGAAAACTGCATAATATTTTTAATAATGTATATTCTGCTAAGTAAAAAAAACAAAAAGAAAGAAGAAGAAATGTAATAAAGGAGGTTACTGTCAGGCAGCTTTTTTATCTTATTTGTATAAGATTAGCTATTTAAACATTTATACCAGTCAAAATGAAAGAAAATGACCTAAAACTTTAAAAGCATCATATCATTTCAAGATAAACAACAGCTGCATTTAAAATGATGAGATTATTTGCACTTTCATTTTTAGGTCAATATTTGAACTTTAAAAATAAAGTGATACTTAAAAGATTATGTTTTGAGAACAAATATTTAGAGTAATAGAAGATGAAAAAAGTAGATTTGAAATTATATGATGACCAATAATGTGTCAAGGGAAAATAATTAAATAACAAATATAAATAAAACTAAATAGACTGAAAAATGAACCACAGATAAAGACACTATCTGAAGGAGAGCATTTAACTCAATAATAAAAGTAAGCAGTGCGCCAAAATAGCAAGGTGTTTCCAACCCTTACAGATATTTTATACTAATACTTATATATTTTATTCACTAATGTGCAATGTATTTTGAGTACAATCCCCTAAGACATATGTCCTTTCTCCTGTTGTGTTCAGTGGTATATTGGTATTCAGATAGATGAGGTTTTAAGAGTATATATGTTGAGTGGCAACAACTAGTGGCTCGTCTCCATTATTAACTAATATAAAACTTAAAGAAGTTCATAGCTTCAAATTGCCTGCTGTCATTAGCAACTTTCACATGTAAATTGATGTTCTGTGGGCTTTTACTCTACCTACAACTCTTTCTATAGGGGTAATAGTTACATCACTGCATTTTAATCTTTTTATTCGCAAGTCTCCAGAGTACCAGGAAATGGGTGTCTCCACTGGGAGTGTGATTGGGAAGCTCTGAATTAGTGGCATTCCTGGTAATGTTTTCCCATTTATTTTTATGTCACTAGTGAGAAGCATTGCTATTGTTTAATCTTATCTCCACTCCAGAACTTAAAGGGAGTGTATTTTGTGACTTCCTTCCTTTGTTGTCCCCAGTAGCAAGGGTCAGGTTCTACCTTATTCGACATACACTGGAAAGGAACACAAATGAGTAAATCAAGCTAAAAATAGTCATTGCCTCCTCACATCACTGTTTTGAGTCCAATCAGCTTCTCTCATGTCCCCTCACTCAAGTACTAAGACTGAGGTCTGAGCACCTCTAAGAGGCCCCATCTCCATCCTAGAATTCTTGACATGATCACTTTCATCAGCAGCAAATGCTAGTGCTTGAAATTCAATTTAGTTCATATCTAAAAATGAACAATGGAAGAACATAGGAAACTTTCTCAAAGATGCCACTCAGTCTCCACTATCAAGTTATGTAGGAAACATGAATTTGTTCCGTTTCTAAAGACAACTCCTGAGATTTTCCGGCAGTCTAGTGGTTAAGACTTTGCTTTCCAATGCAGGGGGTACAGGGTTTGATCCCTGCTCAAGAAAGTAAGATCCCACATGCCACAGGGTGTGCCCCTAAATTAAAATAAATAAACAAATATATAAGTAAATAAAATTTGTTTAAAAAATAATTATTTAAAAAAAAAGCATCACCCTTCCTTTAAGATATTATTCAAGAAACACATTGAACACTACCAAGACATAACCTGGGAAACTGGATCATGATTTTGGACTTTTGAATCAACCACACAGGAAATCCTTACAAAAGGAATCCTTTAAAAGAGGATTGTACTCTATTAAACAAGCTATAATCATATTTAAATGAAGCAGGGAATATACTTTAGAAGTACTTCAAAATTTATATTTTTAGGTTTTTAATTATGATAGATGTATATCTATAAAACCCTTCTTTTTCAGTCAACTAGCCCAGGTAAATTTCCACTTTAAAAAAAAAAAAAAAAAAAAACAGGGATGCCATCTATTCACCCACTGAAAGGATTATTCCTCTTAAGAAAAAAAAGTGTGATGCTTAAGAGTTGGTAGCTTCCTAGTTTGTCTTAATGATGGCAGGTAAAATATGACACATGTCTAAATCATTATCAGTACTTAATCACTGTGTCTAGTCACAAAGGGTAGGAACAAAATTGGTCATGTTCAAATGACCTAATGAATGTTAGATATTTTATGTAGGAAAGTATGTATCTGATTCAGGAACATAGATAATAGTTGTTTCACTGTTTTTGGACTTCACAGTGTTGTTGGTTTTAGATATCATGTTTGTTTATTTGGTTGGTTTTGTTTTTCTCTCTAAGCCATGCAGTTTCCTATCAATGACATGTAAATGGCAGGTTACCTTAAGGAGAGAAACTCTCCATCATGACTACTGGAAATGGACAGGCATGACATGATATAGTCAACGTGCTTTGTGACCATCAGCTCTCTTCCAGGTTCAGCACAGGAACACGAGGGACTGAAGATGCGATTAACTTCTCCAAAAGTGTCCTGCCCATTGCTACTCTATTTAAGATTTTTGACAACTGCTACATTTCTCGTCTCCCCCCAAATGCTTTTAACCAAAGGAACATAATCCTTGTATTTAATTCACATTCTACTTATTAAGCAATCATGGACTTCTCATTAGGATATTAATTTGAGTTTAGAAACAAATTAAATTATTTAACTTGAATATGTCAGTGGTGTCTTCACTCATGAGCAACTTGTTTATTGATAAGAAGTTGTTTTTGAAGCCTTAAAATTATTTCCGCCTTTCTGAAAAAAAAAAAAGTACGATTTACTTTCCAACAATATTTATATTGTGTTTGTATCAAATCAGAGAGATTATCATGATATTTACAAAATTCTACTTGTATATTTCCTTCTGTATAATGGTATACTTTTCATTGTAAGTAGTGGAATCTCAAAATGAAAACAAATCACTCTCCAATAGATAAAAGAAAAATGTGCAATGAAGCTAAAAGTATCCTCCACCAAGGTGTTAGTTGGCTGTGTTGCTTAGCTACCCATGACCAAATAGGTTGACAGCACCACGAACTCTCTGGCTGAGCTGGGTGTAATTACCAACCAGGTTTCCATTTCATTAAGTTCCACTTACAAATCTTAAGAATTTTGAAATGTGCATATTTAGAAGATTTCACCATCATAAATGCAGACAAAACTTATTTCTCAAAAAAATGATATTCCCCTATGTACCTCTAAGTAACTTAATTAGAACTTTCAAAGGTTTATATAATGACATTTTGAAGGCAAAATTCTATTTTTAAATAAATAACTGTAGTAAAGACTGAAGGAAAAGGGAATATTCTTTTCTTTTAAAAATCATAAAAATTGTCTTTTAAATTTTTCTTCTAAATATAAATATAATTATGAGTGGGAAACTTAAGATTGCTTTGTCTTCCTGAAAAGCTAGAAAACATTGATTTTTCTTTTCCATCAGAGGTAATCTTTTCATGCTTTGTCCCCAGTTCTAATGTATAAAGGAGGTTAATTTCTGAAATATCTTAGATGATTTAGCAAAGTCCTGTGCAGGGAATGCAGTAATTCAGTTCAACAGACAACAAAGCCCATTAGCAGATATTACCAAGCCACTACTAAAAGGCAAGAATAAAGGAAATGGAAAGATTCATATCCCTTCATAATTAACACACAAAGCTTTGAGTGCAGATTACAGTAGGATTATGGTGAATTAAAGAAGTACATTTGATGCTCCTTTTGAAGATTTCTTATTGCTTATCATCCTATTCTGAAATATATATGCATTCCTTTAATTTCATAAGTGTATAATTGAAACAAATAGCTGAAATCCATTTATACTATCTGAAAGTAAAAAAAAATATGTTTCAAGCATATTTGCATCCATTTATAATCTAATAAACTGTACAACATTTTATTGTTCCATTTTCTCTGCTCTCTGTAGAGAGGCAGAGATTTTTGTCTGATACTGGCTGAATTTGTGTTACTTAAAAATAATTTTAAAGTATATTTATCAAAATAATACATGCTTAAGGTAATATAGCCTATAGTATGTACACGTTTATGATGAAAGTAAACAGGCTCTGGTTTCTTTCCTTACCATCTCAGTCCTATGGTTTTAGGTTTGCTTTTTTAAAGAAGCTGACAACTTTATTAAAATGAAATTTATGTAACATAAAATTAATCCATTTAAAGTAAGCAATTCACTGGCATTTAGCTCTTTTACAATGTTGTGCCTCCACTATCTTTATTTAGTTTCAGAAACTTTTCATCACTCTAAGAGGAAAGCTATACACTCTAAACATTCATTCCTCACTGGCCCTTCCCTCCAATGCTGGCAAGAGCCAATCAATGCTTTGTCGCTATAGCTTTATCTATTCTGGTTATTTCATTACATGGAAACACACAATATTTGACAATTTGTGTCTGGTTTCATTTACCATAGTGTAATAATTTTTATTTTAATTCTTCAGTAAAGTATCTTCATAATATTTGAAAGTATATTCATAGCTGTCTGTCAGGCAATATCTATTGATTTCTTGATATGAAATAAGAGCCTTCCCTCTACAGTCACTATTCTCCCTTCTTATTCCAGTGTTTGGATTACTTTGCTGTTTTAAAATTTTCCATTGGTTGCTATTATAATTTAAGTGATATATTTAAACTCAATTTTTTTTCCTTTTTCAATAATATTTTGCAACTCTACATTTTGCAAATTAGGGTATTCACATTGCTACATTCCTTCTTTTTTTCTTTCCTTTTGTTATGTTTTGTCTTCTCTTGGATTTGCTATACTTTTACATTGTCAAAATACATGCATTTATTAATTTTTCAAATATTTATTGAGGACACATTTATTATGGACATAATTTTAATTTGCTTTTAATTTAGATCATGATTTTCTTATATGTTGTCTTTGGATGTTTATTTTTCAATGCATTTGTAATTTTATTTTTGTCTAACATCTGACTTTATCAGACCTCCATGTTTTATAAAATTTCAATCAGAATTTTTCATACTTTAAGAAACTTTTTTAAAAATAAATTTTTTTCCCTGAAAACTATAATCCTCCTTCTTCCATCTGGAAGATGTACTTTTTAACTTGTCACATAACTTTCAACTTTCACTGTGATGCTTCCCTTCATAGATGTGCAGAATTGAAGTTATTGTTTCCTGGAATATATAAGTGCTTCCTTTGGAAGTTATTCCTTTATTTTACCATTTATCTTCAAATCTATCCCTATGAAAAAATGAGGTAAGTTTTCTGTAGAGTGCATGTTTGAAAATCTTACTACTTTTATTTAACTTGAATACAGTTTGTCTGGGTATAAAATTTGAAAGCATCATACCTTTTCCTTCTGGTATTCAGTGGCACTGATGACAATTACAATTCCAGTATGAATTTTTTTTTTAATGAATAACATTTTTCTTGTCTATAAGTTTTGAAGATCTCCTGGAGAAGGAAATGGCAACCCACTTCCGTATTCTTACCTGGAGAATCCCCATGGACAGAGGGGACTGGTGGCTACAGTCCATGGGGTCGCAAAGAGTCAGACATGACTAACCCACTAAGCAGCAGTAGCAGCATAAGCTTTGAAGATCTGGTTATATTTTGTGTTCTGAATTTTTACAGTAAAGTCTATGATCATGAATTCTTTCATTTTCACTGAGTGGAGCAAATGGGCATTTGTTGGCAATGTAATGTCTCTCCTTTTAAATGTGCAGTCTAGGTTTGTCATAGCTTTTCTTCCAAGGAGCAAGTATCTTTTAATTTCATGGCTGCAGTCACCATCTGCAGTGATTTTGGAGCTGAAGCAAATAAAGTCTGTCACTGTTTCCATTGTTTCCACATCTATTTGCCATGAAGTGATGGGACTAGATGCCATGATCTTTGTTTCCCAAATGTTGGTTTTTAAGTCAGCTTTTTCACTCTCCTCTTTCACCTTTCACCTTCACCAAGAAGCTCTTTAGTTTCTCTTCACTTTTTTCCCATAAGGGTGGTGTAATTTGCATATCTGAAGTTGTTGCTATTTCTCCTCATAATCTTAATTCCAGCTTGTGTTTCACCCACATAGGCATTTTTCATGATGTACTCTGCATATAAGTTAAATAAGCAGAGTGACAGTATACATTCTTGATGTACTCTCTTCCCAATTTTGAACCAGTCCATTGTTCCATGTATGGTTCTAACTGCTGCTTCTTGATCTGCATACAGGTTTTGCAGGAGGCAGGTAAGGTGGTCTGGTATTCCCATCTCTTTAAAAATTTTCCACAGTTTGTTATGATCCACACAGTCAAAGGCTTTGGTATAGTTCAGTTCAGTTCAGTTCAGTTCTCAGTCATGGCTGACTATTTGTGACCCCATGAATTGCAGCACACTAGGCCTCCCTATCCCTCACCAACTCCCGGAGTTCACCCAAATTCACATCCATCAAGTCGATGATGCCATCCAGCCATCTCATCCTCTGTCATCCCCTTCTCCTCCTGCCCCAAATCCCTCCCAGCATCAGAGTTTTTTCCAATGAGTCAACTCTTTGCATGAGGTGGCCAAAGTACTGGAGTTTCAGCTTTAGCATCAGTCCTTCCAAAAAACACCCAGGATTGATCTCCTTTAGGAGGGACTGGTTGGATATCCTTGCAGTCCAAGGGACTCTCAAGTGTCTTCTCCAACACCACAGTTCAAAAGCAAGAATTCTTCGGCACTCAGCTGTCTTAATAAAGCAGAATTAGATGTTGTTTTCTGGAATTCTCTTACTGTCTCTATGATCCAACAGATATTGGCAATTTGACCTCTGGTTCCTCTGCTTTTTCTAAATCCAGCTTAAACATCTGGAAGTTCTCAGTTCATGTACCACTGAAGCCTAGCTTGAAGAATTTTGAGCATTACTTTGCTAGCATGTGAAATGAGTGCAATTGTGTTTTGTAATGTAGAAGAAGTTACTATAAATGGGTGCATTTTGATGATTTTTAATCAAGATCATTTGTTTCTGTGGGTGAATGTTAGAAAGTATTTATGTCTATGAAAAGTTTTGTTATAAGGGATTAGATATCTCAGTACTTTATGTGTGTGTGAGTGTCTATGTGTGTACCAGGGCTTTCAGGAAAGGTCAATAATTTTTGGTTGAAAAACAGCCTTATTAACTTAGGAAAATTTATACTTTCTCTTACATATATTTTCCTACTTTATTAAGCAAAATTTCATCAACAAAAGCAGCCAAATTCTTCATTGCCCTTCCTTTCATTTCTAATTATAAAAATTCTAGTTCTGCTCTTCTTTTTTGTCTTTAGAAACAAGTAAAAGGTGTTAGTAATAAGAGAAGGAAGAGGCATTATGGTAGTCTCCTGACAGACAGACAAGAAATAGATAACCCCCTTTCCTTACCAGTTGACATAATTAAGTGAGCAATTCAATAAATGAAGAATATTGCACTTGCTCCTTGAATATTTTTCAAGAATTTGAGGGCTTAAACCAATAAGCATTTTTAAGCAAATGACTTTAGTTATTAAATTGTATATTATTTTTTTAAAAATAAAACAAATGAAAGAATATTATATTCTTGGAATGGGTTAAGTCCTGTCATCTTCCCCTGGTTCTTATTACTCCATTTTCCTACCTACCTTGAGTGCCTGTTCAAGGTAACATGAGAGTGAATAAATTTTTGACCTGAATGAATTGAATGTGCCTTCAGGAAACAACAGTGGATGTTGCTGATACCACACCCGTCCTATGGTTACTCTTTAGTGTTTCCCCTCCTATAGGATTGCAGAATGAAAGAGGGCTGGTTGAACAGGGCTGGTTGCACAAAACTCTTGTCATGGATACTTCAAGTTATCAAATCTAAAGTGAATGAAAATTTCCAAACTGGTAAGGTCTTTTCATGGTAGAAAAGAAAGTGGGGTACTCATAATAAATAACAAATCTAGCAATAAGAGTATAGATAAGAAACAATGAAGAAATATTCTTCAAAATTCAAGGTAGGTCGGACTTCTGATGAGAAAAATATTAATTGGACAGGGCAAGGTTTCAATTAACAAAGTGATTTAAAACATAAAAGTGTTTCATTTTTTCATTTCAATAAGTTTATTTTTGAGATGTCTTTGCTATGGATGGCCAGTACAAGTTGATTGCTGATATTGTTCAGTGGCTCAGTGGTGTCCAACTCATTGTAACTCCATGGAGTGCAGTATGCCAGGTTTCCCTGTTCTACACTATCTCCCAGAGCTTGCTCAAACTCATGTCCTCTCAGTTGGTGATGCCATCCAACTATCTTATTCTCTGTCATCCTCTTCTCCGGACTTCAGTGCTTCCCAGCATCGAGATCTTTTTCAATGAGTCAGTTCTTCACATCAGGTGACCAAAGTATTGGAGTTTCAGCTTAGCATCAGTCCTTCCAGTGAATATTCAGGACTGATTTCCCTCAGGATGGACTATTTGATCTCTTTGCAGTCCAAGGTCTCTCAAGAGTCTTCTCCAACACCAGAGTTCAAGAGCATCGATCCTTTGGCATTCATCCTTCTTTATGGTCCAACTCTCACATTCCATATATGACTACTGGAAAAACCATAGCTTTGACTATAGAGATCTTTGTTGGCAAAATAATATCTCTGCTTTACAATACGTTGTCTAGGTTTGTCATAGCTTTCCTTCTAAGGAACAAGTGTTTGTTTCTTGTTTGTTTTTAATTTCATGGCTTCGGTCAGCATCTGCAGTGATTTTGGAGCCCAAGAAAATAAAGCCTGTCATTGTTTTCATTGTGTCCACATCTTTTTGCCATGAAGTGATGGAAGTGGATGCCATGGTCTTTGTTTTCTGAATGTTGAGTTTTAAGCCAGCTTTTTCACTGTCCTCTTTCACTTTCTTCAAGATTCTCTTTACTTCCTCTTTGCTTTCTACTATAAGGGTGGTGTCATCTGCATATCTGAGGTTATTGATATTTCTCCCTGTAATCTTGATTCCAGCTTGTGCTTCATCCAGCCCAGCATTTTGTTTGATGTATTCTGTATATAAGTTAAATAAGCAGGGTGGCAATATACAGCCTTGACATACTCTTAACTCTTTAAATGATCTAAAAACTGTACTCTGTACAGTAAATTTGTAATTTGTTTCATTGACTATTTATCAACTAATTTGTAAGGACATGTGACTGAAGTCATTCCATTATCATTTATTTCTTTAATGTATAAAAACTTATTATATATATAATGTGAGTTTTAAACAGCATGACAAATCTAGTAATTATTTCATTAGATTTGCTTTAAATGTATACATGCACACTGGAGTAAGAGAAGGAAGAAGAAAAGAGCTTCAGAGAGGAAGAATGCCACAATAAAATAAAATTATTCTAGGATGCTGTACAAATGAGAAATTAAGTGAAGGAGCAATAATAATGATAATGATTAAGAAATATGTATAAAAATTTACTTAAATTCAACAAAAACTCTTAGGAAAATAATAGGATGTTATCAAGAGAAAAGTTGTAATGAATATGAGAATATGTGAAGCAATTCTCTTAGAATTTCCGTATCTGAAACATGTGATCATCAAATTATGCCAAAACCTAGCCTTCTAAATCTTGAAAAAACACTTATGTGGAAAAATACAAGCTGTAGTCTTCAGTTTACTTTTTCTTCGACTATATATGTGTCAGGAAGCTAAAAAAAATAGTGAATAACTTGATGATAACAATATTCTATATCTTGAAAGAAATTTGGTTTAAACAGTTGTATGCACTTGACAGAACTCATTGTTTTACATATCTGTGTTCAATCCAAGACCCAGATATATCATGTGAAATGCCAGGCTGGTTGAAGCACAAGCTGGAATCAAGATTATGAGGAAAAATATCAATAACCTCAGATACACTGATGACACCACCCTTATCACAGAAAGTGAAGAATTAAAGAGCCTCTTGATAAAAGTGAAAGGGGAGAGTCAAAAAGTTGGCTTGAAACTCAACATTCAGAAAGCTAAGATCATGACATCTGAGCCTATCAGTTCACTTCAGTTCAGTTCATTCACTGAGTCATGTCCGATTCTTTGTGACCCCAAGAACTGCAGCACGCCAGGCCTCCCTGTCCATCACCAACTCCCAGAGTCTACCAAAACCCATGTCCATTGAGTTGGTGATGCCATCCAACCATCTCATCCTCTGTTGTCCCTTTCTCCTCCTGTCCTCAATCTTTCCCAGAATCAGGGTCTTTTCAAATGAGTCAGCTCTTCACATCAGGCAACCAAAGTATTAGAGTTTCAGCTTCAACATCAGTCTTTCCAATAAACACTCAGGACTGATCTCCTTTAGGATGGACTGGTTGGATCTCCTTGCAGTCCAAGGGACTCTCAAGAGTCTTCCCCAACACCACAGTTCAAAAGCATCAATTCTTCAATGCTTACCTTTCTTTATAGTCCAACTCTCACAACTGTACTGACTACTGAAAAAAACATAGCCTTGACTAGACGGACCTTTGTTGGCAAAGTAATGTCTCTGCTTTTTAATATGCTGTCTAGGTTGGTCATAACTTTCCTTCCAAGGAGCAAGAGTCTTTTAGTTTCATGGCTGCAGTCACCATCTGCAGTGATTTTAGAGCCCAAAAATTAAAGTCAGCCACTGTTTCCTCTGTTTCCCCATCTATTTACCATGAAGTGATGGGACCAGCCTAATACTTCATGGCAAATAGATGGGGCAACAATGGAAACAGTGAGAGACCTTATTTGTGGGGAGGGGGGCTCCAAATTCACTGCAGATGGTAACTGCAGACATGAAATTAAAGGCTTTGGCTCCTTGGAAGAAAAACTATGACCCACCTAGACAGCATGTTAAAAAGCAGAACCATTACTTTGCCAACAAAGGTCCATCTAGTCAAAGCTATGGTTTTTCCAATAGTCATGTATGGATGTGAGAGTTGGACTATAAAGAAAGCTGAGTGCCAAAGAACTGATGCTTTTGAACTGTGGTGTTGGAGAAGACTCTTGAGAGTCCCTTGGACTGCAAGGAGATCCAAACTCTCTATCCTGTGGGAAATCAGTCCTAAATATTCGTTGGAAGGACTGATGCTGAAGTTGAAACTCCAATTCTTTGGCCACCTGATATGAAGATCCAACTCATCAGAAAAGACCATGACACTAGGAAAGATTGAAGTCAGGAGGAGAAGGGGATGACAGAGGATGAGATTGTTGGATGGCATCACTAAGTCAATGGACCTGAGTTTGAACAAGCTCTGGGAAATTGTGTAGGACAGGGAAGACTGGAGTGCTGCAGTCAAAGGGCTCACAAAGAGTTGGACATAACTGATCAACTGAACAACAGCAAAAGGTTCATGCTGAAACTGAAACTCCAATACTTTGGTGACCTGATGCAAAAAACTGACTCCTTGGAAAAGACCTTGATGCTGGGAAAGATTGAAGGTGGAATGAGAAGGGGATGACAGAGGCTATGATGGTTGGATAGGTCACCGACTTGATAGACATGAGTTTGAGTACACTCCAGAAGTTTGTGATGGACAGGGAAGCCTGGCATGCTGCAGTCCACGGAGTCTCAAAGAGTCGGACACGACTGAGCGACTGCACTGAACTGAACTGATTCAACATTTCATTGTACATAAATTTTACATGAAAGAAATGTAAACTAATATTGAAATGTAGCTAATGATATGAGGGCCAAAGTATTTAGGAGGAAATATAGTAATATCTGGGCTTCCCAGGTGGTGCAGTAGTAAAGAATCTGCCTGCTAATTCAGGAGATACAAGAAACCTGGGTTTGATCCCTGGGTCATGAAGATCCCTTGGAGTAGGAAATGGCAACCCATTCCCATATCCTTGCCTAGAGAATTCCATGGACAGGAAGCCTGGCAGGCCATAATCCATGGGGTCTCAGAGTCAGACACAGCTGAGCACATACACATGCACGTAGCAATATCTACAACTTACTTTGAAATATAAAAATATAGTGATATAAATCAGGAAGAATATATCATATATTAACACATGTAAGTAGAATCTAGAAAAATGGTGCTGGTGAACCTATTTTCAGGGCAGGAAGAGATATGCACATGTAAAGAACAGACATATTGACATGAGAAGGGAAGGCCTGATGGAATGAATTGTGAGATTGGGAATGACTTATATACACTACCATGTATAAAGTAGATAGCTAGTGGGAAGCTACCTTAAAGCACATGGAGATCAGCTCGCTGCTCTATAGTGACCTAGATGGGTAGGTTAGGGGTAAAGGTGGGAGGAGGTCCAAGAGGTTGGAGATATATGTATACATATAGCTGATTCACTTCGTTGTACAGCAGAAACTAACACAATATTGTAAAGCAATTATACTCCTATTTAAATACTTATATATATATGTATGTATGTATTAAAATGGATTGAAATATTAATGGGAAAGGGATGATTAGACATGTGACGAAGCAAATACAGTAACAATCTATGTGCTGAATACATAAAAATACTGAAATATGAGAAAATTATTCCCACTTATCAGTATGTTTGACATTTTTTACAATGAAATTAGGACGTGGGGAGAAAGTGATAGTAAACATCCTTTAGCAAACAAATAAAAAATATTTCATGTTCATCTATATTCATGTGTAACAAAACCTTCCCAGTTTTTAAAGTACAAAATCTTTAGATACAGAAATACAAGTCCCAGTGCCATAACTTAATTTTGATTCAAGGAGGTAGACTTAAAATATAAATGTTTTACAAAATATAATCTAACATCCTTTATAACCTATTCTATATATTTACAAGTTATTGTGGGCTGGGCATGGTATTGGAAGATATAAATGGGGCAGTGGGGTTTAAGTGAAGTGCAAAAGACAAAATATGGAGCACTCTCTGGGGTGAAGTCTCTAAGATCTGCACCCGGAACTCTCAAGGCAAAGCAGTCACATAGTGGCATTCTCACATACAAGTCATAATTTCACAAAGGAATTGAGCTGGTTTCTATCTAAAATCACTGAAAAGTAATAATTTGAAAATAAATGCAATTTTTATAAAATTAAAACTTGCTTTTTAAACATGAGCAACCCTGCTCTTCTGATCTAATATGCCTCTGCATGTTCATTCGCTTGTTTGTTCTGTAGGGATTCTGAAGTCAGAATTGGCATTCACATATCAAAATAAATCTGTCTATAATAAATACCACATCATAAAGTAGATTTCAAATTACACATAACACTTTAAGAAAAATACTTGCTCATGTTTCTTTAAAAAAAGGTGTCTAAGCTATTGTTTACTAAAACTTCATATTTGCCTAAATGTATAAATGCACTAATATCCCAGGGGTATTTCTTTACATTACATAAAAGTCAGTTATAGTCCTCATTCAAGTGGGGGAATTCGTGAATTTGATCAATGAACTCAATTATGGCCCCATTCCAAGGATTTCTACCCTTCTTTTACAATGATACATAGCTGCCTACGCAAGTGACACTGCTCCCCAAATCTCTTTAATAAATAAGAAGAATACGTCAGAGCGGTGTGTATATTCCCGCTGCCCTTTTGTCTCTCTCTCCTTTCTCTCTCTCTTTCATTTTACAGCTCTTCTGGGTCCCCAGCTGATTTTCTTCGCAAGGTTAGTTGCTAACACATTCCTAGCACCCATGCATTATTAATGCTCACCGCTCTCCAAGGTGGCAGTGACAAATAGGAAGCAAAATCTACTGACTAGTGGGGAATGTACTTTTTAGTCATGCTTGAATTTTTCAATCCATTCTGCTTGTTGAGGATTTTTTAGTAAAGGGTCTGTGACAGAATGTGCTTTATACCTCTCTTTTCCTTCACTCTCTCCAAACCCTTTTGTTTTTCAAATCTAAGAGGTATTTAAGTAGCAAGAGAGAGGATTATGCATCAGGGTTTTGAGGGAGAGTAGAGCAAAAAGTACTTTAGATGATTGCCAAAGCAGGAAGGTCATTGTTCCTCTTTACATGGTAAAAGTGGCAGTTTTGACTCCAAAAAGACTATGTATGTAGTCAAGTAAATTATACTATTTTAACTAGGTTACACCAGCTGTAGTATTCCCTGATATAATACTAAGTGTGTATCATGAGGAACATTGATTTTTTAATGTGCAGATTTGTTTCTTCAGATATAAGATCCTATTCATTTTGCAATATAAAGAAGCAATCTGTGAAGTATATTCTGAGATGGTTATTGGGTACTATAAATCTCACTAGCAGTTCTATTACGTTTGTTTAATTCAGAATTTCTGCATTTAAAGTATTATACCTTTGTGCATGTAATGATGAGCTTTTAGAAAATATATTTTCAGTGAATAAAAACTTAATTCACAGAGAACACAAGAATTGGAATTCCCCCAGTGACCGGAGTTGGGAGTAAATCCTTTCTTTACCACATTTCCCTGGCTTAAAGATGAAAATAGCCATTCTTAACAGCAAATAGTCAATTGCCACAATATCCATGTTCTTGAATTCTTAATAAATATGTCACTTAGATCACAGCAATCCCTAATTCTTGGGTAAGAGAAAGTAACACTTTGGGAAATTAAAATGTAGTTAGAACCAGAAAAGCAATGGTGGCACCCTGACCCTTTATGTGTAATTTTAATTTCTCCCAAGGGAAGAAGGTGCAAACAAATTTTTGAGTGAATGTTTTCTACCTAATATTGTGTTTTTAATACATTATCTCATTTATATGACAAATTTTTATGAAGTATTATTACATCTGTTTTACAATTAAAAATTAAACTGAGATAGTATAATTTAAAGCCTCAAAAGTGCCAAAAATAATCTGAAAAAAATCAGTTTGACACCAAAGACTGTATTTTGTACAGTACACAATTGTTGTCTTCTTTGACTTTGGGAGACTTTGACTCCTTGCATTACAATATCATTACATTTGATTCATTTAATTGCTTGGTAATGATGATGGCACATAAAACTATGTAGTTATTTATAGGTAGGTATCATTGACTTAACCCACTTAGAAGCATTTTCAAACATGGATAATTGATTCAAAAGCCTGAGTTTTACAGAGTCCATTACATTCTGGGAACTAACGCATACATTGAGTCATGAAAGAATTAGTTGAAATGATTAGTGGTCTTTTGAAGGTGAATGCTAAATTAATACCTATGTATAATCATAGAATCAGATATTTTACAAGTGATGAGAGCAATAAAGGAAATCTCTTGGGTTTCTAAGCATGTGAAATAGGTAAGTTTGGAATCCTGAAGTGAATATAAAATAAAGGGGAAAATAGTTATATGACTCTAGAAGTTATTCTACTGCTGGTCTGCATAACTGATGTAACCCAGGTATCTCAATGTATATCTCAATGTATATGTAAAATTTCCGCTAACCATATAGTTTTAGAAGGAGAGTAAGTAAAGCCACCCATAGTCCATACATACAGAATAAGCAGAGAAAAGAATGCAAATACTGTATTTATATGCAAGTGCAAGAATATGCACTGGAAACCAACAATAATTTCTGACAACCTGGCAGTGTTCAGTCAGGTTTACATCATACAAAACAGAGATTACTAGTGATAGTGATCACACACTCAGATAAGTTTAACCTCGAGAATTAGTTGGTCCTATTCTTAGTGAGGGGGCTTTCCAGGTTGCTCAGAGGTAAAGAATCTGCCTGCCAATAAAGGAGAAGTTTCTACCCCTGGATTGGGTAGATCCCCTGGAATAGGAAATGGCAGCTTACTTCAGTATTCTTGCCTGGCAAAATTCCATGGTCAGAGGAGCCTCATGGGCTGCAGTCCATGGAGTCTCAAAGAGTCAGACACAACTGAGCAACTGAGTACTCACGTATCCTTAGTGAGAAATACTAAAAGTAGGAACAGGTCTGATCCCTTATGGATTAGGATTCTGCTTCAAAAGAAAGCAGCTTGAAAGTACATGGGCCCAGAGCTGGTAGCATTTAGAAGGTAAGTTTCTAGATCAGATGGAAGCAATTTGGAAGAGGATGGCATATATCAGAGATTTGGTGGGGAAAGAAAAGAAAAAAGCAAATAATAGTTATTGATTGTCCAGTATAAAGAAAAACTAGATTATAGAATCAGAAACTGAATCAACCTACTCCAAATAGATGGGGTCTAACAAAGAAATCAAATTTTTCTATATAAATAAAAGAGTTCAGCTAAAATAAGGAAACTAACAAACTACTCCATACCATTTTTCCATATTTCACCTATTATTGCTGATCCAGGAAACTTTCTGAAACTTAAACAATAACTACAAAATGGCAGGAAACATTCATACAAATTGATGAAAAAAGTTACCACCAAAATTATTCTGATTGAAATATTAATGAAAACCCCCATTATGATATAGAATAAAGGTGCAACTCAAGATACTAACATAAATTAAACAAACATGGTTTGGCTGATATGAAGTATACACCAAATTAAAATTTTTAAACTAGAAATAGAATAGAAATTATTATAAAACTAAAGATATAAGACTCAGTTCAATTCAGTCCAGTCACTCAGTCATGTCTGACTCTTTGTGACCCCATGAATCACAGAACACCAGACCTCCCTGTCCATCACCAACTCCCAGAGTTCACTCAAATCATGTCCATCAAGTCGGTGATGCCATCCAGCCATCTCATCCTCCTCTATCATCCCCTTCTCCTCCTGTTCCCAATCCCTCCCAGCACTGAGTCTTTTCCAATGAGTCAACTCTTTGCATGAGGTGGCCAAAGAATTGGAGTTTTAGCTTCAGCATCAATCCTTCCAATGAACACCCAGGACTGGTCCTCCTTTAGGATGGACTGGTTGGATCTCCTTGCAGTCCAAGGGATGCTCAAGAGTCTTCTCCAACACCACGGTTGAAAAGCATCAATTCTTCAGCACCCAGCTTTCTTCACAGTCCAACTCTTACATCCATACATGACCACTGGAAAAACCATAGCCTTGACTAGACGGACCTTTTATGGTAAAGTAATGTCTCTGCTTTTGAATATGCTATCTAGGTTAGTCACAACTTTCCTTCCAAGGAGTAAGCGTCTTTTAATTTCATGGCTGCAATCACCATCTACAGTGACTAGGGTTGACTAAAATCACAAAATAAACTTCAAGAAAAAGACAGCATTATAAATGAAGGTTAAATTACAAAGTGCTCATGGAAAAGCAGATTTTACTAAAAATATAGTAAGAGATGTTGGAGAAAGAAAGCAACCAACATAATGAAAATGTCTTAAAGAAAGTAATAGATATAGAGGGAAGGCAAATAAATGATTTGTTACATTTCTCGTCTTGTCCTATCAATTTGCACATTCCAGTGGAGACTTTTTTTCTAGTCCCACTAGCTGGTAAGCAGAAATTCTAGTGTCACCAGATACAACTTTCCTGAATTGCAAGGCTAGCTCAGGCTATGGTTGAAAATTTTACCATTATTAAGATTAACTGGAGTGGGGTTTAGGACAGGTAGTTATTTATCCAAGCACCAATTGCACTGAACCAAGTGACATAAGAAGAAAAAGATGGGAATACCACATCCCCTGACCTGCCTCTTGAAAAATCTGTATGCAGGTCAGGAAGCAACAGTTAGAACTGGACATGGAACAGCAGACTGGTCCAAATAGGAAAAGGGTATGTCAAGGCTGTGTATTGTCACCTTGCTTATTTAACTTATATGCAGAGTACATCATGAGAAACACTGGCCTGGAGGAAACACAAGCTGGAATCAAGATTGCCGGGAGACATATCAATAACCTCAGATATGCAGATGACACCACCCTTACGGCAGAAAGTGAAGAACTAAAGAGCCTCTTGATGAAAGTGAAAGAGGAGAGTGAAAAAGTTGGCTTAAAGCTCCACATTTAGAAAATTAAGATCATGGCATCTAATCCCATCTCTTCATGACAAATAGATGGGGAAACAGTGGGAACAGTGACAGACTTTATTTTATTGGGGTCCAAAATCACTGCAGATGCTGACTTCAGCCATGAAATTAAAAGACTCTTGCTCCTTGGAAGGAAAATTATGACCAACCTAGACAGCATATCAAAAAGCAGAGGTATTACTTTGCCAACAATGGTCCATCTAGTCAAAGCTATGGTTTTTCCAGTAGCCATGTATGGATGTGAGAGTTGGACTATAAAGAAAGCTGAGCACTGAAGAATTGATGCTTTTGAATTGTGGTGTTGGAGAAGACTCTCAAGAGTCCCTCGGACTGCAAGAAAATCCAACCAGTCCATCCTAAAGGAAATCAGTCCTGAATATTCATTGGAAGGACTGATGCTGAAGCTGAAACTACAGAATACTTTGGCCATTTGATGCAAAGAACTGACTCACTGGAAAACACCTTGATGCTGGGAAAGATTGAAGGTGAGAGGAGAAGGGGATGACAGAGGATGAAATTGTTGGATGGTATCACTGACTCAATGGACATGAGTTTGGGTAAACTCCTGGAGCTGATGATGGACAAGGAGGCCTGGCCTGCTCCAGTCCACGGGGTTGCAAAGAGTCAGACATGACTGAGTGACTGAACTCAACTGAACTGAAGTGACATAAGCTGTTAAAAAAAAAAGCAAGATTTTACCCTCAACAGTTTCCAGTCTTATCAGGAAAATGAAATAGTGATACAACTAAGACACCATTCCAACTAGGACCTGCTCTGGTTCTTTACCTATGGATGATAGAGATTCAATTCTACTGTGAGTTCAGAGGTGGGAGAAACTATCACCATCTGGCAATAGAAGATATCACCTATTCCAAACATGGTGTAATTGCTTAAAATAAGTTTATAATTCAAAATTTTAAAATGTTTTTATATTAAAAGCAAAATAATTTAATAATGATCTTACTAAAGTATATAGTTCTTTCATTTTCCTTTTTTTTTTTTTTTGCTAGATGAGACTCCAAATGCTTTTATTCTGTCCATAAAAATCAAATTCACTAATCACAGTAATTAAGGAGGCTATCATTTAAGGTATTAAAAAGTACAGTACAGGCTCAATCTCTTCCAAAAAACTTTCCAAATATGTTATTTCAAATAACAACACTGTTGGAGTTGACATAGTGTCTTGTGGTTGTGATTCAGAGCACCTCCCCTCTTTGGATATATAGATTTCACAAGTATTTTAAAATTTATTAGATTGTAGTCACACACATCATATGTACTAAACAAATCATCAAGAGTGGATCCTTCCTTCAGGTTACCCACGCCTCTTCAACCAGCAGCTGGAGGTGGTCCTCGACAACATACATGATTTCAAGCTGTGGTCCTGATTAAAACTCTGAAGATTTTCAGAGAAGAGTCACAGCTTCAAGGTATTACTTGAGGCCCTGTCTGGTCCTAGTCATCATCCCCTCAAGGACTCTTTTCCAGCTATACAGCCTCTTTCCTGTTCTTTATCAAGCATTACCTAAACTCACCTCCACAGAGAGCCCTTTCTTAGTCACTTTAGCTAAAGTAATGCAAAATCTATCCACCTCTGCCATTCTGATTCACAGAATCCTGTAACTCTTTACCCAATTTTATTGTTTTCATAACACCTACCAGGAGTATATTTGATAGTGTTTAGTGTCTGTCTATACCTACTCTATATTGTAAGCTCCATGTCTATCTTGTTTGTTGCTCTATCTGCTGTGTCTAGAACACATTTATCAAACCAAAGTGAGAATCAGTGAGTAGTTCATGACAGAATAAGTAAATGAATGAAGGAAGGTAGTATAATTTGATTCATCTCACTCAGCTTTCCTTTCCTTGTGATTACCAGGGAACACTGAGCTTCCCTACTATCTCAGTTGGTAAAGAATCTGCCTGCAATGCAGGAGACCTGGGTTCAATCCCTGGGTTGGGAAGATCCCCTGGAGAAGGGAAAGGCTACCCACTCCAGTACTCTGGCCTAGAGAATTCCATGGACTGTATAGTCCATGGAGTCGCAAAGAGTCAGACATGACTGAGAGACTTTCACTTTCTTTCACCAGGGAACAGTAGCTTCCATATTCTTCCCTTCTTCTCTTGGTTTTATTAGCATTGAGAGGATGACTAAGCAAAATTAGTTTAAAAACTGGGATGAACTAAATCTAGTGTTCAGTATTATGCTACCTAACTGACATGATTTTCAATCTTCATTTTCCAACTAAACATTCTCATAAGGTTAGTTAGCTGATATTAAAAATGAGCAGAGGAATAAAAACCGTGGACCCCATGTCTGTGCAGTTTCACACTTACGGATACCTGCTGCTTTGCTACAGGCAAACATACAAAAGAAGCCAGGGAATGTCAAAGATGTTTCAGAGTAAAACAACAACTGGTGGGTATTTCCCTAAGTGGACTTTTTCAGCTGTTCTCAAAGTTATGTTACATTTTTCCTTCTAATTTTCAAAGGCTTGAATTTTTTTGACTCAAAGCAGTATTTGGGGAAAAGTGACAGTTACCAAATATAAGGGAGGCAAAAGTTTCACGTTTATAGAATGGCAAATAGAAAGACACATTTTTATATTTCCTTGTGTGAGTGAATTTTACCATTTCTTGTGGTGATATAGACATTAAGTGAGAAAGGGAAGCTGGCACTGGCCAGGTATAGATAGAAATGTACAACTAAGGATCAGGAGGGCTTCCCAAGGGTGCAGTTGTAAAGAATCCACCTGCCAACACAGGAGACACAAAAGATGTGGGTTTCATCCCTGAGTCAGAAAGATCCCCTGAATAGGAACTAGCAAACTGTTCCAGTATTCTTGCCTGGAAAACTCCATGGACAGAGGAGCCTGGAGGGCTGCAGTCCATGGGGCTGCAAAGAGCTGGACACAACTGAGCAACTGGACACACACACACACACATACACACACACAAGGCTCAGGGAACAGAATCAAATATTCTTTTCAGTTCTCAAATATTTCCTATATTTGAAATAACCAAATATTAATTATGACTGCTACTTTTGAAAGCATTGTGGTAAAGAATACTAGCACAAACAAACAAAGAAAAATATTTAAGAGTAAAAATAATAATAGATACATTGTTATTATTACTTTACTGAACAAAAAGCAATTTGATATTTTAAGTTCTTATTTTTTCTTAGCTGTAGGTGCAAATGATATCCAGTCCAGAAACATGAGACCACGAGGCAACTTCATGGTGCCTCTCCTGGGAAAATCAGTAATAAAGAGAGAGGGCTTGGAATGAAAATAGCAGAGAGGAAGTCAGTAGTCAAAATATTATAGAAGCTAAAATATTGATTATGTATAGTGATGAAGTTACCTAACCTACAAGTTATGAATATCTGTATATATTTCTGAATGTTAAAGCCATACATATTATAATGACAATCATGATGGTTTTGTAAGAAAGTGTGTAATTTGTTTCAGTGCCTTATTTCATTATCATAAGATATTATTCTTCACACAGAATCTGTACCTGTACCTTACTCAGGCTCTGTTGTTTTGCTTCCTGGATAGATTTACTTAAAATCTACAAAAGGGAGGAACTAAAGAGACAAAAAGAAAGGAAAGAAGGGATGGAAGATGGGAGGGAGGAAAGAAGGAAGATTAAAAAGTTAGCAATTGAAAAAAATTTGGTTTATGAGGGAAGCTAGTCAAGATTTTTGGCAAGCTTTTCTAGTCAGTTTGATGAAGTAGCTTGATGCATATTTATCCAGGGAGTCTCATTCTATATAGAAATTTACTATACTAACATTTGAAAAATCTCATAAAACTTTGACCTGGTAGCTTTTCAAAGCCCTGTATGTGCAAGATTTACATTATTCTGGAATGCAGAACATCATGACACATGTATCAGCTAAATATTATATACTCTGGTTGTTTTTTCTTATTGTAAAGAAATTTTATTTTCTTTTTAATTTTATAAAATTTATCATAGAACCTATACTCACTTAGGTAAGCAATCTTTATATTATTTAGGACATAAGCTATCTATGAAAATATATATTCAAATACAAAATCAACACCACTATGTGACTGCACTTATTATTTTGCCATTAGTATACACCACTGGGACTCACCATTGCTATCACATGCCAGGATTAAGTACCATATTCCCAGATCCCAACTCCATTAGGAACACATAGACTCTTGTCACTCTAGGTCAGCTGTGAAAGTGAAGAAGGCACAAGTGCAGAAAGGCCAAAGAGGTCCCTCTCCCTAGGTAAAAGGTTTAATGCCATTTTTATCATACATTTTAACCCAGTGATTTTGTCATAATCTCTGGGGAAGTTTCCCATTTACTTAATCAATTCTTTATCAGTTATGGTATCTACAATATGAAAGAATTCATTTATACAGAAGCCATTTGCTGATGACCTTAAAGCAAGGAGCTTCATGTACTTTCTAGTTCTTCCCGAAGTCGGTAATACAACATTTTTAACTAGCCCTGAAATAATGGCAAAGGGAGTCAGTGTCTCTTTCTATTTGAAATAGCTATGTGTGATCATGATACAGTAGGAATTCTTTTCAACCTCAGGCTTCTATTGACATCATATTCAAAGCATACGTAATCATAGAATTTATGTTCAGTTCACAACAGTTTGGAGAGGAAAAGAGGGCATTGATAATATACCAAGAAAACAGGCAACTGGATAACAGTTCAGTTCAGTTCAGCGGCTCAGTCGTGTCCGACTCTTTGCGACCCCATGAATCGCAGCACACCAGGCCTCCTTGTCCATCACCATCTCCCGGAGTTCACTCAGACTCACGTCCACTGAGTCCATGATGCCATCCAGCCATCTCATCCTCGTCGTCCCCTTCTCCTCCTGCCCCCAATCCCTCCCAGCATGAGAGTCATAGTTACTTAATTATCTCATGATATCACCAAAGAAAATTTTATTTTAATTAAAAACTGGTTTAGTTACTTTAAAAATGCACAGTTCAGGGGAAGGTCTAGTTGGGTAAACATAAGTTCACTAGGCCTGATGGGAGAAGCTGAGATGAAAGAGGCTGTGTTAAATTTATGAGTTTCTCTTTAAAAATTTTTGTTGCATTAAATGTAACAAAATCGTATCGTTCTTAGAAATATTGCTGTTTCATTTTTTCTTTGCTCAAAATAAATCTTAATTCCCTATTGAGAAACATTTGTTAAGTTCTAGAATGTTCATTCATGAAGTCCTTACAATTATTGAGAATTATTAATACTTTCTTATGTCCAGGCACAGTGACAAGAGCAAAAACTAAAAATACAGTAAGATAAAGTGTTGTTCTCAAGATAAAAGCAGGAAAGACAATTACAAACAGTATATTAAGCATATAATGGTTAAAAACTGACACAGAATATTATGGAAGTTTCCTGAAGGAGGCAGTAGCTGGCTGGCACATTTGCATTCTGTAATGTGTGATACTGAGAGACACACATAGACACGGCCTTTCCCCACAGAACTGATGACCAGAATCTGACTTACATGAGGAGTGGAGAGAGAGGACAGAAACAGCTATAAACTGGGTATTGAACACATGAAAATTTTAAGGAGTTACCAGCAGAGAAGATTTTCTCTTTAAAGTATTTAAAACATTTTTTTTTAAATGGACACAGATTCTTCGCTTTCCAATGTATTTCACAACTCCTTGAATTTGAGCTAGCTTATTGACTTCCCAGACAAATAGTGATGGGAGAAGCAAGGTTGTTCAAATTTTAAATCTGGGATTGAAGAGACCTTGCATACTTCCTCTTGCTCTAAATAGCCCTCTCAGAGGATGAGTGCCTACATGGAAAGAATGTGTGCACCCTAGCCAACAACGAGCTATCTCTCTGCTGACCAGCACTGATGCAGAATTAGGAGCAAGTCCAGCAGAGACAAAAAAATGTCCACCTGAAGCCAGCACAAATTGCCAAACTGCAGTCATAAATTATATAAATAGGTAATTGTTTTAAGCCACTTAGTTTTCTGAATAGTTTGTCACTCAGTAAAAACTAACTTATTTTATGTATAAATACACACACACTGTCATGTGTGTATGTGTGCATAATGTATGCATATACCTATAGGTATATATCTTTATATAAATAATACAGTATGGGGATTTCCCTGGTGGTCCAGTGGTTAAGAATTTGCCTAGCCAGGCAGGGGATGTGAGTTCAGTCCCTGGTCAGGGAACTAAGATCCCACATGACATGGATCAACTAAACCTAAGCATACCAACTACTCCAGAGCCCGTATTCCCTGGAGCATTTGTGCCACAACTTATGTGTGCCACACAAAAGATCCTGCAAGATGCAACTAAGACTTGATGCTGCTAAATGAATTCATTTTTAAAATAACATATGATTATGGTCATGTGTATATATTGTAGGTTTATATGTGCATATATATTACATATACATATATTTAAGTAGACAGGTATGTGTATACGAATGCATATAGATATATGGTTTTGTATATGGATACAGACATATGTACATATACCATATGTATATAGAAAATGGGCTTCCCAGGTGGCTCAGTGGTAAAAAAAATCTGCCTCTCAATACAGGAAACACAGGAGATGTGAGTTTGATCCCTGGGTCAGGAAGATCCCTTGCAGAAGAAAATGGCAACTCACTCCAGTATTCTTGCCTGAAAAATTTCATGGACAGAGAAGTCTGGTGGACTATAGTCCACAGGATCTCAAAGAGTCAGACACGACTGAACCTCCAGGGGATCTTCTCAGCCCAGGAGCTGAACCTGGGTCTCTAAATCTCCTGCATTGACAGGCAGGTTCTTTACCACTAGAGGCACCTGGGAAGCGCCCAGTGTTAGTCTCTCAGTCGTGTCTCATTCTTTGCCATCTCGTGGACTGTAGTCAGCCGCCTCCTCTCTCCATGGAATTCCCTAAGCAAGAATACCTGAGTGGGTATTCATTCCCTTCTTCAGGAGATCTTCCCAACCCAGGAATCAAACCATGATCTGCATTCGTGCAGGCAGATTCTTTACTGTCTGAACCTGCAGGGAAGCTCCACATAACACACACACATATAGAAATACACACATATACAAACTACTATAGTATCTTTTTTTAAATCTTTACTCAAAATTACACTTACAAAATGACAAATTATAAGATGTTTTTGTAATTCTTTTGTAATTTTGTATAATCCTTTTGTAATTATAAATTATGTAACAAAAGGTTAATTTGCTGTTTGACCATGTGATGCCCAAGCTCTTTCAGACTTCTTTTTCCAAGGAACTGATTGGTTCTGATAAAACCAACTGAATCTCAAAGAAAGTGAGTTTTAACATGACTCCCAAGGCTTACATTGACTTTCTTATTGCAACTCACTGAGAAGAGCTTTCACCAAACATTTGCATCTTGCAAAACAGACTAGAGAGGTGACAGAAGTATTTCTTATGTTGGCTATATGTTCCTGCTGTTGGATTGTTGGTACATGAGGAATAACTGGGCACTGGGCACTGTTGCCCCAGCTGATGCAAAATAGTGCTACTCTTGCTATTAAAGGAGAGGAAAGGGAAAACTGGGGAGAAAATGGGAATATTGGCAGGAGGGTCCTTTGGATAGCTTCGTTTGTTTATTTACTCTTCTAGAAATTTAATGGGAAGAATTTGCTTTTATATATTTAAATAACCTAAGATATATTTAGGTTAACATGTATTTCTGTAAAAATTGTATTACTTGTCTGTAAATTTCTTTGATTAGCATATCTAGACTATATCATTTGAAGGAATTTGAAATTTGACTGGAAGTCTAAGGAGAAGAGAGGAGAGAAAAATATATAGAAATATCACACATATATGAATTTACCCTAGATTAGGCACTTCATATACGTTCTAACTTGAGAGTAAATGAATCAGAGTAAATCAATACCATAAAACTGGTATTTCTGAGACTGACCTAGAGACAAAAAAGAAACACTAAACCATAAGTCAATAAATAAGAAGTGAAATATTAGAATTATGAATAGCAGTCTCAAACCCACTTCCCTTCTTAGTCTGTCCTCTCACTCCACAAATTTACTTTTGTGCCCATAAATTTGTTAGCTGGTGTGTCAGTGATCCTTGAGTGTTTATTTTTTAGCCAGAAATATCTTCTGACTTCCATGCTTGTATATCCACTTCAATGTGTCACCTTTAAATGTTATGACATGACAAACTCACTAAGTCATTAATTGAAATTGTCATCTTCACATCTAGATTGGAATTTTTGCTTTTACTGGTGAGTGACCCTGGCATCTATCCATTCCTGTGAGTCAGAGATACAGGCATTATTTGTGATACTTGGCTTTTCCTTACTCCAGGTCCAACATTTTATTAGGTCTTATCAGATTCACTCCCTAAAACTTTGGAAACACGTTCACTTCTCTCCATTTCCACTGCCATCTGCCAAGTCCAGCTTCTATTATGTCACATCTTCCATGGTCTCCAGTTTTTCTTTCCAAATTCACTCTTACCCCTTACCCTGCTTCTCCACTGCAGCTATAGTGATCTTGTACAAACACAAACATGATAATCTTCCACCAAGACAAAACTATTCATTATGTTCTAGAAGGTTTCACATGAAGTGAACCTTGCTGACTTCTCTCACCTGTTTATCACCACTGAATTCAGATGTTGAGGTGATAGAGGCAAGGTGGAGAGTGAAATGAGCCTGCAGTCTGTTCATCGATATCTTTGACTCTAGGTATGACTGACATTCTCCTCTTTCCTCTTATTGCTCTGCATATCTTGCTCACCTTGCTCTACCCATCTCTCATTATCCTCCCCCTGTTAACTTCTAGGCATTTTTAAGACTTTATGGAAATGTGATTTCCTCTGGAACTCCTTTCTTGACCACATTCCAGGTTAGTAAGGTCATCCTGTTTAACTGTATTATTCCTATTACTTTTCCTTTAAAATGTTGCATAATTTGCAATTATATACTTTTTAAATTTGTTAGATCAATCTCTCTAGGTTAATACCTACCAATATGCTAGTCACAACTCACACATGACTATATAAATGTAATCTAACTGAAATTTTAAAAAATATCATTTCCTCAATCATGTTAGTCGAGTTTCAAGAGCTTCATACTGTTAAATAAAAATCATTCAGTTCAGTTCAGCTCAGTCATGTCTGATTCTTTGTGACCCTATGGACTGCAGGATGCCAGGCTTCCGCGTCCTTCATCAGTTCCCAGAGCTTGGTCAAACTCATGTCTGTCGAATTGGAGATGCCATCTAACCATCTCATCCTCAGTTGTCCACTTCTCTCCCACCTTCAATCTTTCCCAGCATTAGGGTCTTTTCCAATGAGTCCACTCTTTGCATAAAGTGGCAAAATTATTGGAGCTTCAGCTTCAGCATCAGTCCTTCCAATGGGTATTTAAGACAGGTATCCTTTATGATTGACTGGATTGATCTCCTTGCAGTCCAAGGGACTCACTAGAGTCTTCTTCAACATCACAGTTCAAAAGCATCAATTCTTTTGATGCTTAAAGAAATCATCAGGTTTCTTTATGGTCCGACTCCCACATCCATACAAGATTACTGGAAAAACCATAGCTTTGACTAGATGGACCTCTGTTAAAAAGAAATATCTCTGCTTTTTAATATACTGTTGAGGTTGTTCTAAGCTTTACTTCCAAGGAGAAGCTTCTTTTAATTTCATGGCTGCAGTCACCATCTGCAGTGATTTTGGAGCACACAAACTAAAGTCTGTCACTGTTTCCATTGTTTCCCAATATATTTGCCATAAAGTGATGGGACCAGATGCCATGATATTCAATTTTTGATTGTTGAGTTTTAAGCCAGCTTTTTCACTGTCCTCTTTCACTTTAATCAAGAGGTTCTTTACTTCCTCTTCACTTTCTTACATAATGATGGTGTCATCTGCATATCTGAGGTTATTGATATTTCTCCCTGTAATCTTGATTCCAGTATGTGCTCATCCAGTGTGGCGTTTTGCATGATGTTCTGTTCATATAAGCTGAATAAACAGGATGACAATATACAGCCTGGATATACTCCTTTCCTAATTTGGAACCAGTCTGTTATTTCATGTCCTGTCTTAACTGTTGTTTCATGACCTGCATACAGACTTCTCCAGAGGCAGGTAAGATGGTCTGGTATTCTCATCTTTTTAAGAATTTTCCACAGTTTGTTATGATCCACACAGTCAAAGGCTTGGCATAGTCAACAAAGTAGAAGTAGATGTTTTTCTGAAACTTTCTTGCTTTTTTGATGATCCAACAAATGTTGGCAATTTGATCTCTGGTTCCTCTGCCTTTTTTAAATCCAGCTTGAACATCTGGAAGTTCTCTGTGTACTGTTTAAACCATGCTTTGGGAATTTTGAGCTTTATTTTACTAGTGTGTGAGATGAGTGCAAATGTGCAGTTGTTTGAATATTCTTTGGCATTTTCCTTTCTTTGGGATTTGAATAAAAACTGACAATTTGCAGTCCTATGGCCACTGCTATGTATTCCAAATTTTCTGGCATATTGAGTGCAGCACTTTAACAGCAACACCTTTTAGGATTTTAAATAACTGGAATTTCACCACCTCCACTAGTTTTGTTTGTAGTGATAGTTTCTAAGTATTCTTGCCTTGAGAACCCCATGAACAGTATAAAAAGGCAAAGAGATAGGACAGTGAAAGATGAACTCCTCAGGTCGGTAGGTGCCCAATATGCTACTGGAGGTCAGTGGAGAAATAATTTCAGAAAGAATGAAGGGATGGAGCCAAAGCAAAAACAACACCCAGTTGTGGATGTGACTGGTGATGGAAGCGAGATCTGGTGCTGCAAAGAGCAATATTGCATAGAAACCTGGACTGATAGGTGCATGAATCAAGGCAAATTGGAAGTAGCCAAACAGGAGATGGCAAGAGTGAACGTCGACATTTTAGGAATCAGTGAACTAAAATGGACTGGAATGGGTGAATTTAACTCATAGGACTATTATATCTATACTGTGGGCAAGAATCCCTTAGAAGAAACGGAGTAGCCATCATAGCAAACAAAAGAGTCTGAAATGCAGTACTTGGATGCAATCTCAAAAAAGACAGAATGATCTCTGTTTGTTTCCAAGGCAAACCATTCAATATCATGGTAATCCAAGTCTATTAGATTACCTGATCAGTAATGCTGAAGAAGAACTGAAGTTGAGCAGTTTTATGAGACCTACAAGACCTCATAGAACTAACATCCAGTAAAGATATCCTTTTCTTATAATGGATGGGATGCAAAAAGAGGAAGTCAAGAAACATCTGGAGTAACAGGCAAATTTGGCCTTGGAGTACAGAATGAAGCAGGGTAAATGTTTATAGAGTTTTGCCAAGAGAATGCACTGATAATAGCCAATACCATCTTCAAACAACACAAGAGAGGACTCCACACATGGACATCACCAGATGGTTAATATCGAAATCAGACTGATTATATTCTTTGCAGCCAAAATGGAGACGCTCTATACAGTCAGCAAAAACAGGATGGCAGCCGACTGTGGTTCAGATCATGAACTCCTTATTGCCAAATTCAGACTTAAAGTGAATAAAGTATGGAAAACCACTAGAACATTCAAGTATGACCTAAAATAAACTCCTTACCATTGATTATACAGTGGAAATGACAAATAGATTTAAGGGACTAGATCTGATAGACAGATTGCCTTATGAACTACAGACGAAGGTTTGTGACATTGTACAAGGAGACAGGGATCAAGACCATCCCAAAGAAAAAGAAATGCAAAAAAGCAAAATGGCTGTCTGAGGAGGCCTTAAAAAAAGCTGTGAAAGAAAGAGAAGTGGAAAACAAAGGTGAAAATGAAAGATACCCATTTGAATGCAGAGATCCAAAGAATAGCAAGGAGAGATAAGAAAGCCTTCCTCAGTGATCAGTGCAAAGAAATAGAGAAAAACAATAGAATGGGAAAGACTAGAGATTTCTTCAAGAAAATGAGAGATATCAAGGGAACATTTTATGCAAAGATGATTCAATAAAGGACAGAAATGGTATATGGACCTAACAGAAGCGGAAGATATTAAGAAGAGGTGGCAAGAATACACAAAAGAACTGTACAAAAAAGATCTGCATGACCCAGATAATTGACATGGTGTGATCACTCACCTAGAGCCAGACATCCTGGAATGTGAAGTTGAGTGGGCCTTAGGAAGCATCACTATGAATACAGCTAGTGGAGATGATGGAATTCCAGTTGAGCTATTTCAAATCCTAAAAGATGATGCTATGAAAGTGCTGCACTCAATATGCCAGCAAATTTGGAAAACTCAGCAATGGCCATGGGACTGGAAAAGATCAGTTTTCATTTCAATTCCAAAAAAAGGCTATGCCAAAGAATGTTCAAACTACTGCACAACTGCACTCATCTCACATGCTACAAAGGATGCTCAAAATTCTCAAAGCCTGACTTCAGTAATATGTGAACTATGAACTTCCAGATGTTCAAGCTGGATTTAGGAAAGGCAGAGGAACCAGAGATCAAATTGCCAACACCCATTGGATCATCAAAAAAAGCAAGAGAGCTCCAGAAAAATATCTATGTGCCTTATTGACTATGCCAAAGCCTTTGACTGTGTGGATCACAACAAACTGTGGAAAATTCTGAAAATGATGGGAATATCTGACCTGCCTCTTGAGAAATCTGTATGCAGGTCAGGAAGCAACAGTGAGAACTGGGCATGGAACCACAGACTGGTTCCAAATAGGAAAGGATATATGCCAAGGCTGTATATTGTCACCCTGCTTATTTAACTTCTATGCAGAGTACATCATAGGAAACACTGGGCTAGAAGAAGCACAAGCTGAAATCAAGGGGGAAATATCAATAAGCTCAGATATGCAGATGACACCACCTTTATAGCAGAAAGTGAAGAACTAAAGAGACTCTTGATTAAAGTGAAAGAAGAGAGTGAAAAAGTTGGCTTAAAGCTCAACATTCAGAAAACTAAGATCATGGCATCTGGTCCCATCACTTCATGGGAAATAGATGGGGAACAGTGGCAGGTGGTAAAGTGTCTGCCTACAATGTGGGAGACCTGGGTTCAATCCTTGGGTTGAGAAGATCCTCTGGAGAAGGAAATGGCAACCCACTCCAGTACTCTTGCCTAGAAAATCCCATGGATGGAGGAGCCTGGTATGCTATAATCTATGGGGTCGCAAAGAGTAGGACATGACTGAGCAACTTCACCTCACCTCACCTCACCTCAAAATCACTGCAGATGGTGACTGTAGCCATGAAATTAAAAGATGCTTACTTCTTAGAAGGAAAGTTATGACCAACCTAGACAGCATATTAAAAAGCAGAAACATTACTTTACCAACAAATGTCTGTCTAGTCAAGGTTATGGTTTTTCCAGTAGTCACGTATGGATGTGAGAGTTGGACTACAAAGCTGAGTGCCGAAGAATTGATGCTTTTGAACTGTGGTGTTGGAGAAGACTCTCAAGAGTCCCTTGGACTGCATAGAGATCCAATCAGCCCTGAATGTTCATTAGAAGGACTGATGTTGAAGCTGAAACTCCAATACTTTGGTCACCTGATGCAAAGAATTGACTCATTTGAAAAGACCCTGATGTTAGGAAAGATTGGAGGTGGGAAGAGAAGGGGACAATAGAGGATGAGATGGCTGGATGGCATCACCAATTCAAGGGATGTGAGTTTGGGTGAACTCCGGGAGTTGGTGATGGACAGGGAGGCCTGGTGTACTGCAGTTCATGGGGTCGCAAAGAGTCAGACATGACTGATCAACTGAACTGAATTGAAGGCCTGCTTGACTTCATATTTCAGGATGCCTGGGTCTAGGTGAGTGATCACACCATTTTAGTTATCTGGGTCATTAAGATCTTTTTTGAATAGTTCTGTGTATTTTTGCCACTTCTTCTTAATATCTTCTGCTTCTGTTAGGTCCATACTGTTTCTGTCCTTTATTATGCCCATCTTTGCATGAAATGTTCCCTTGGTATCTCTAATTTTTTTTAAGAGATCTCTGATGCTGCTATATCACTTCAGTCGTGTTGACTCTGTGAGACCCCATAGACAGCAGCCCACCAGGCTTCCCCTTCCCTGGAATTCTCCAGGTAAGAACAATGGAGTGCGTTGCCATTTCCTTCTCCAAGACAGGAAAGTGAAAAGTGAAAGTGTAGTTGCTCTAGTCTTCCCCAATACTTTGTTTTCCTCTTTTTCTTTGCAATGATCACTTAGGAAGGCTTTCTTATCTCTCCTTAATATTCTTGTTACCCTTATTCAGATCTTTCCTTTTCTCTTTGCCTTTCACTTCTCTTCTTTTCTCAGCTTTTTGTAAGGCCTCTTTCGACAACTATTTTGCAATGGCAACTCAAGGTGATCAAATGTAACCCAAAGGATTAGAAACCCAATTAGATATTGTGGGTGATAGAGAAAGTGGGGAACAATAGCTTACAAATTTAGTACGGTTTTGCTAAAATTCGACAATGCTGAGGACTCCCTAAGTGGTGCAATAGTAAATAATCCTCCTGCCAATGTAGGAGATGCAAGAAATGCAGATTCAATCCCTGTGTTGGGAAGAAGCTCTGGAGTAAGAAATGGTAACTCATTCCAGTATTCTTGTCTGGAAAAGTCCACGGACAGAGGAGCCTGGCAATCTACAGTCCATGGGTCTCAAAGAGTCAGACATGACTGAGCAAATGAGCACACACACAGACAATTCACAGATGAACACGGAGGTGCACAAGCTGAGGACTCTGGAAAGTTTAGGGGAGGATAGGTACGGTTTGGTCAAGAAGAGAAGTTTTGTCAATAAGCACATATGACTCATTGCTACTGTATTGGACAGTATAGCTAATAATCATTTCCATTACTGCAGCAATTCCTATTTGATAGCAGAGATTTAGACCAGAAGCTCTCTGAGAATGCAGTCAATACCTATTTGCTCAACATTAAAACCTGGTTCCTAGTAGAAGCCCAGTAAATATTGGTTGCTTATTATTAAAGGGAAAAAAGTCTTCTCCAGGCTTCATTTCAAGTTTCTTATTCTCTCTTTAGAAATGATTTAATTAACATCTTCTTGTTAGATTTGTTCACTTCCTAAAAGATTAATGAATTGGCTCCTATGATTACATCATCATGATTTAATGATTTAATATAGCTGTCATTGATGGTCCTATCTTTAATTCAGTGTTGTCCAATAGCACACAGTTAAAATTTTCTTAAATCTGACTCTAGGCAATAATGATTTAGTAACATCTCAGGATTAAGAACCTCTGTCGTTTAAGGGCAAACAATTCTCCTCAGAGCTTCCTAAATCACAACTGCCTCTCTCTAAACTGCAATATCACCTTTTTCTTGTGTAGATTGACTGTGGGCCAATTGGCTTTCATCCATATCTGTAAATCAACCATGCCCTGGTAAAGCTGGCAGGTTGCAGGAGTAATTAGAAACAAGGCCAGTGAAGCTCTGCTCAAGTCTCCCTGTTTATAACCTTGAGTTAGGATTCCTTCCAGTCTGTGGACTCTTCAGCAGAGACTTGAGGGTGGTTCCACCTGGAACTCTCATTTCTCTTTGATTTTTGCTTCTACTTTCATCACCATATCTAGAAGTTTCCACAAAAACATTGAAGACTTTTAAAAAGCTGGAAAGAAAGACATTTTTTGGTATGATTGTGGGATCCAGATCTCTGACCGCTTTGAAATAAATTGAACTGTCAAGAAGGCTCTGAAGGGTTTATATCTGATCTGCCACCTAAGGCTAAACACAGTCTGGCACCTTCAGTGGACTGATGTTAGAGCCATGGTAAACATTCTGAATGAACCTCAGAAATTCCCTGGGATGCCACAAAAATCTAAACAATTAGAGTGTATAAGATGCCAATTAAAGAAAAGACAATTTAGTGAATAAACTCTACATATTAGTACCATCAGAGACTGTAAAGTTTCAGAAAGGAATCTTGGATGCATTTGCTACTTCTACATAATATGGAAGCTATTTTTGGATCAGGTGTAAGTAAGAGGTATTTATTTCCAGCAGGTCTTAAATTATCCTAAAATTAGTCTTCCATGATCTCCATAGGCAAAGCAATAGATGACCAGAGAGACTTAGGGAACCACTGGGCCACTCAAATAGAGAAAAGACAGTCATATTGAATTAACAGCTCTTGATAGCTATTTTTGCCTAGTCTATTGGGAGAGGGGAAAAAAAAAAACACTCGTAAGAAAATGAACTTTGGACAATCAGAATTCAAGAAATATATAATTCTTTTGAATTAACACTGACTCTTAAAATTATCATCATAGTATAGATAAGATCAGAGTGCTTACAAAGTGTAAGATGAGCAGTATACAAATCATAAAACTTTTGAATTCAGAGTCTAAACAAAAATGGTTTGGGTTTGGGTTTTCGTGTCTTTTTTTGGTATATCCTTGGTTACAGGATTGAAAGTTAATATCAAAAGCAAGCTATCTGACCCTTGTGGATCATTGCTTATAATTATCCATAGAATAAATGTATAATTTTCCTATATAGATGTTATTCTATAGTGTTATAACATTCACCTCAAGGAGGTTTGTAAAGTCCAAATGAACCAACACTGATAACAAAGTAAAATTAGATGACTTTTAAATTTTAAATATGCTAAATGTTGACTAGATCAAACAGAGATCAGGGAAAGAAAGAGAAGGGTGAATCAATGAGTAAAACTTTACTACCATTCAGCTAATTACCATGTAACAATATGGTACCATAAGAAGCTTGTTTCTTTGCTAACATTTTACATGAACTTCTAAGGCAGTTTACGGCTTCCCAGGTGGTGCAGTGGTAAACAATCTGCCCGCCAAAGCAGAAGACACAAGAGACATGGGTAAGGCAGTATAGTTAAGAATACGAACTTCTAAATCATCCAACATCAGCTTTAAACTTTCATTCTGCAGCTACCTCAATAAATGACACAAACATTCTCACTGCTCCTGTCTATAAAATAAGGCTTCTCATTTTTCAGGGTAATTGTTAGGACTTAAGTAAGGTGTTTCACATAAAAGCACCTATCACATGTTGGTTCATAATTGGCACCCACTAAATGAAAGTTTTATGTCTAAGATAAAGAAGTGTTTTTATTGGAAAATTAATAGATAAAATGAGCATGGTTTATGATCACATGACTCCTGAATAAAGTTAGCTAACATATTTTAAAAAATACTTTAGGATCAGAGGAAATGTACCATATTCATCAGCCCCCTCACATTCAACAAATTTTGTCAATATCTGGATATTTCTAAAGAAACAGACAAAATATATGCTTCTTTAAAGTTGATTTTATTCTAGTTGCCATCTGGGTGTTTGAAATTATGAAGAAATGACTTAGTAGCAAAGATATATCAAATACAAATGACAATAAGGACAATTGTAAGACTGAGGAATATTTTCTAATTTTAATGAAAATATTTCTGGACTCAGTTTACTTTTTCAAAGCATGAAATCATGGCTTATAAGTATTTGGGAAAGGCTAGAGACAAAGCAAAATTTTTGTTCTATGATATCTTCATTACAGTGTGTGAAAGTGAAGTTGCTCAGTCATGTCTGACGTTTTGCGATCCCATGAACTGTTTTAAGTCTACCAGGCTCCTCCATCCATGGGATTCTCCAGGCAAGAACACTGCAGTGGGTTGCCATTTCCTTCTCCAGGGGATCTTCCCATGCTAGGGATTGAGCCCGGGTCTCTCACATGGTAGGCAGATGCTTTACCGTCTTAGCCACCAGGGAAATCCAGTATGTGCAGGTATGCTAAGTCGCCCACTCACATCTGACTTTTTGCAACCCCATGGACTGTAGCTGCCAGGCTCCTCTGTCCATGGGAATCTCCAGGCAAGAATACTGGAGTGTGTTACCATGCCTTTCTCCAGGGGATCTTCCCAAAACAGGGATCAAGCCCAGGTCTCCTGTGTCTCCTGCATTGGCAGGCGGGTTCTTTACCACTAGCATCACCTGGGAAGCCTGATATCTTCATTAGCTTTATAAAATGACTGAAGCATAGGTGTCATATTTCTTTTTGCACTGCCCATTTTTAAAGTATGTACTGAGAGCAAAGATGAATATTTAGCAACAGTTTGAGAATAGCTTAAAAACGGATGAATTTTGTGTATATATAGTTAAATACTTAAAATTTTATATATTCTAAATGCAGTTAGTCTTTGCCACTGTCCTGATATACTTAGTAAATCTGTATTTCATATATTTCTTGATAGAGGCATATTACATTTCCAAAAGCTTAGAACCCAACTTTCAGACATTGCATAAAAAGTGAATTATAGCAGCCATTATCTGTGCTGAAAAACCAATGTACCGCATCATCTAATTTCATAAAAATATAGTATGTGCCAGATTGCTGAGAAAATAGTTTTGCAAAAGCACACAAACTAATATTGTTACCAAAAAAGAAAATGGTTCTTTTTGACTTTTCTCCTTATCAAAAGACCCCAACTCAAACTGGACAAGTTTTTGGCAGAAGATTCATTTGTGTTTTCTAAATGAAGCCACTCTGTGCCAACTAAACGTTTCTTCTCTATTCTTCTTTACTTGGTAACTAAAGAAATCCAAGTGCATTTCATGGTTTAAAAAGAAACATTGCTACTGGCTTGGGACCTTGCCCACCAAATATTGGCTTGGAGTTCATTTCGTCAGTCATTGGTATACCCAGAAAACAAAGGAATGATGGGCAATAGGAATGCCAACAGACAGTTATTGGGACACAATTCTAATTTAAAACTAGTCTTGACTAGTTTCCCTTTCTCTGTCTCTCTTCTTTTTTGTCTGTTAGACTTAGAATGATCTAAATCTGTTTACTTCTGGCTGTCAGTCTCCACATATCCACCTTTCCTGCCAATGCAGTGTCATCCATCTAGAACTCTGGGTTTTTTGGTTTCTTGCTTTCAATCTCTAATTTATTAAGCCAATTTTCCACTTTTCCAAGACTCCTACACCTATCACTCTGCCATTTACTGCTGATGTGGAACTCTGTCAAAAACCCTTTCCAAATGCAAGTGCTTTATGAGAATGTGTGCAGTTGTTTACAAAAAGTTTTTTTTTTAATTTTATCAACAAAATAATTACTTTTTATGGCTTCCCCTAGAGCCACACATTTTAAAGGTGAATAGAGTAATATTTGTTCTAAAGATGAACAGAGCAAATATGAGGTCTAAAGGCTAGATTCTAAAATCAGAAGAATAAAAATTGTATGTTTTATATTTGAGGTGAATAAATAGCTAACATTATCAGAAAGCATATTTTATATATTATAAGATTTGATCAATTCATAAAATACTAGAAAGGCTTGGCATTTATTCAGTTTTCCTATGCAGAGGGAAAATACCATATTGCTTTTTTTAATATAAAAAAAAAAAAACAGGTAAATGTTTTCCACATGTTAAAGGCTCAACAAACTACAGAAAAAATTAGCATATGTTCTCTAGAATAGGGAATTGCTGAATATTACTAAATGTAGAATAGAGAATGACTGAAAATTAGTAAACACAGATTAAAAATACAAAAATTAGCCAGAGGAGATGGCTCCCACCTATGGGTCACCTGTGGAAGGCAGGAGGATGCGTTGAACACACAAGTTTTAGGCTGTATCTGCACTAAATTAAGTATTAATATGCTGACCTCTCAGCAATGAGAACATTATAATAATTTTGATTTGAAGTGATTCATTACTAAATACAATAATATGTTTGATGTGGCAAAGCAGGGTCCTGACAATAGAATGAGGACCATCATTTTCGGGCTTACACAATTAATAAATCATATTTAATCCCCTTTTCCCCCTTGAAACATTAACTTGAACCAAAGGCCTTGAAAAGTTACTGAGGTAAACAATACCATTAGACCAAAAAAAAAAAAATCAACATTTAATTCAGTTATACTATTGAAAAGGTATTCAAAAATGAAGCAAATTACAATCTTATATTTTAACTCCTTCATTATCTATTATTACATAAAAAAAATGTTCACCAGATTTTGTTCCAAGCACATGCAAGAGTGTTTTACAGTAGAAAAAAAACTACCACATTTAAGTCAGTTTGGGAAACACTGCATGTAATGTCTCTGTCTTGACATGCAGATTAGCATATTAATATGAACATATTTAGCTGTGTTGGGAGTGAAATTCCCCTCACATATTTTGCACAGAATGCTTTTGGTAGCATTTTACCAGACTGTCTTCTGAAGAATACATATTGGGAAATGTTGGCTAGGCCTAAAGGTCCATCTTTCAGTTAGTAATTTGTCACTAATTTTAATTTCAAGAAAACTTTCTTTTCTGCCTCTTGTGTGTGCCATATAACAATCGTTATCTAGGATGTGTTTGTTTGAACAGGTGAAAACAGGGATAGAAATTTCATAGCCTTAAATCATAGTTTATTTTTTCCCTAGAAATTAAGTAGGCTTTTTCTTTCATAGAAATTTCTTTCCACAGAAATTTTCCAAACCAATATTTTTTATAATTTTTCATAATGTATGAATAGATTATATTACAGAAACCTAAAGCAAGAATATTGAGCCTATACCAATGATATACTATTTAAGTAAAGTAAAATGTACAACAAAGCAAATCTTAAATTTAAGTAATGCATAATTGCTATTATCCTAGAGTTTAGCATAAGTTATAAGTAGTCAAAGTGAATCACTGGAATTAAAAGGACTGTTTTGTTACATAATCAACTTTTGAAGTTTCTTTTTTTGAAATCTTTAATATTACTTGAGCCACTCACACACACACACACACACACAAACACACATGCCATATTACTGAGGGAATACTTTCTTACCCATGATTGAAAGTTAATTATTTGCACTTACAAAGTCTCTCATATTTGAGGTGAAAAAGTAAAACTATCTAATCAGCAATCAGACTGTAGAAATCACTCATTTCTGGTTTCCCTAGGAATCCCTGTTCTTAATGAGTCTTCTAGATCTACCTTACCATACTTTCCTTCATGGGAAAAATTTAAGACTGAGGAACAAAGCTACTGTTTAGAGGTCAGTGGGATGAAGTTTGTTATTCAGCCCTGTCATGGCAAGAGCTAGATACTATTTTTTTTCTTTTAGTAAGGAGATATTTATTTAATAAAGAAGTGGTTTAATAAATCTATTATCTAATAGATAGTAAAGCCCTCTAACAATTTAGCTCAAAACGCATACAGAGTCCTGTTTTGTGCAGTTGTTCTATGCTAAAAATTTACAACTCTGGTCAAAGTGCTCCAAGAAATTGTCTTCATTCTTATTTCCAGATTTTGCCCATGTTTTACTGATATCTTGTTTTGTTGATACCTTGACAGGGATATATTTCATAGTAGATTATTTTTCTGTCATGAGCTTCCTTAAGATCTACGTGTGGAACTTCTAAATGTCCACATTCTATGCATGACATGAATCAACTTGTTTCCTTTAATGAAGTGAGAAGGAAAACATCAGGGTACATGGAATCATATGACTAATGGAAACAGTAAAGAGATCCAGTCTCCCTTCTCTCCTGTTACAAATTTGTTCCCCATCAGGAAGAGAACAAAAGTTGAAAGTAATTTTGAAAGGAGATTTCATGAGTCAAGGAAACCTCCTAAAAACACCAATAGTTTCATAAAGTGATGACCGAGAAAGAGAAAGATCAATAAGGAATGATGATGTCAAACCAATCTATAAAATATTACCTATTCAAAAACAGTGAATGAAGTAAGTTATTTCACTTATTTTTATTACTCCTTGGCTAATTTTAAATCTAGTGAATCTCTTAAAAACATGATCTAAATTTAACATTTTATTGCTGCTTCATTATTTGAATAAAGATTGCAAGTCTTTAATCTTGCTGGCTTGGAAACTATTTTCTAGAAGCTTTCTGAACAGAAGCGGTGTAACTCTGTTTCATGAAAAACATGATGCAGCAGAAAAGATAAAAGATTTATAGGGAATTTCTTTTTCATCTTTTTGAAAGCTGATGCCTATGGCTTTCACTAATTGAAAATTTTCTTTATAAAAACAGACCTGTAGGCAGTCTATTTGCAGCCACCAGCATTAACTGCACATTGCAACTTCCTGCATTTGGAAAAAATTTACTAAGAAATCAATGGGATTGGATGGTGACAATTTGAGGAAGGCTTCACTAATTTGTAATGACATGGTGTGCAGAAAAACAAGTAATTACCAAGTCATTATCTTTCATAGTTTCAAGTGAATCCCTAAAACTATCATTATCCATGAATAAGAATAAGAGAAAAATTTAATGGTGCTGCGATTCATGGGTCGCAAAGAGTCGGACACTACTGAGCGACTGAACTGAACATTGAAAACACTTATGGTTCATTTTTACTGAAGTTTTTCAATACTTTGGCCACCTCATGCGAAGAGCTGACTCACTGGAGAAGACCCTGATGCTGGGAGGGATTGGGGGCAGGAGGAGAAGGGGACGACCGAGGATGAGATGGCTGGATGGCATCACGGACTCAATGGACGTGAGTCTGAGTGAACTCCGGGAGTTGATGATGGACAGGGAGGTCTGGCGTGCTGCGATTCATGGGACATGACTGAACGACTGAACTGAACTGAACTGAACTTTCAGGAATTAAGGGTGTTTTGTGTGTGTGTGTGTGTGTGTGTGTGTGTGTGTGTGTGTGTATTGTGTATAAAATTAATGTCTTTTGACATTCCAGTGCTAAACCCTAGACAGTGTTATTTAACATTTGATTAGATGTTTAATGATATTGCCTCCAAATATTTTGTCTAAGTCCGCCTAAGATACCAGCCAGAGAAGGCAATGGCAACCCACTCCAGTACTCTTGCCTGGAAAATACCATAGATGGAGAAGCCTGGTAGGCTGCAGTCCATGGGGTCCCGAAGAGTCAGACACGACTGAGCGACTTCACTTTCACTTTTCACTTTCATGCATTGGAGAAGGAAATGGCAACCCACTCCAGTGTTCTTGCCTGGAGAATCCCAGGGACGGGGGAGCCTGGTAGGCTGCCGTCTATGGGGTCGCACAGAGCCGGACACGACTGAAGTGACTTAGCAGCAGCAGCAACAGCAAGATACCAGCAATAATTGAATAAAGGGGTTGTACTATTTCACTTAGGGATTCCCAGGTGGCACAATGGTGGTAAAAAATTCACCTGCCAATGTAGGAGATGCAAAAGACTCTGGTTAGATCCCTGCATCCGGAAGATCTCCTTTAGTGGGCAATGGCAACCCACTCCAGTATTCTGCCTGGAAAATTCCATGGACACAGGAGCCTTGGCAGGCTACAGCCAATGGGTTTGCAGAGTCAGACTCTACTGAGCATACATACATGTACTATCATGCTTATGCTTAAGGAAAAGATTCTGTGTTATTTTTACTTTTATTATTTGTATTAAAGCTTTGTGAATTCCAAGGAAGAGAAGAGTTGAATTTGTTATCTGTCGAGGTCTATATCAATTTAAGCTCTGCATTACTAATACATTTCAAAATCTTCGAAGTAAAACTATACAGCAACCATTTCCTTGCTGATATAGGCAAACTGATGTTTTGTTGTTCTTAAGTCCAAATTGTCCTTTTTCATTATGTTCAGGTGAATAGACTCCGAATTCCAGGTCAAAAACTGGAGTTTGGTTTCTACGCGAAAGAAGAGTATATAAAGAAGGATGTTTACTTTCTTCAGTTGGCGTAAGTGAATGATAAACTTTGACTAAAAAATCAGTGTATTAATTTTATTTAATTAAATAGAATGCATTCTTTCGTCATATTTTTCTTTCTTTGGATCATATTACAAAGCTTATTTTTTAAATAAAAATAATCATTTTGTTAAAGTGGTAATGAATATTAGTACATTAAACTGAAAAAGTAATATTAAAGAACAAAACAAAACACCTCTTACCACTCAAAAATAGTCACAGAAATGTTTTGGTGCAGTTCCTGCCAATCTGTTGTCTAGGAAAAAGGAGGCATCTCTATTCCCTCTGTGACAGCTGGAAAAATTCTTTATACCATATGGAAGCATATGAGTCACCCCCACCCCCTCCAGTCAGAAAAACCCCACTGGGGCCATTCACACTTGAAACAAACTCCAGCGTTCTTTGCTCATCCCTCAGGGCCCTGCATGATTTAACTGAGTACTCACCCTCTGACCCCAGCTCTCTTAAAGGGAGTGGTGTGGGTATCTATTGATAGTCCCAGAAACTAGACCATCAGTTCTTTATATAATGACCTCCAATATTCTAGTTTGGCATCATTTAAGATGATCAAATATCTCTATTTTCCTTGGATTGCCCTCATTTTAAATCTGATCAGCTCACATTCCAGGAACTTACTCAGTTTTTGGCAAATAAGGTAGCCCTAGAATAAGGGTGTTAATTATAATATTAGCATGTTGGTCATTTTAGATACATCAACCATTGAATAATATTTGTTCTTAAGTCCACAATTTTGTGCTTTGAGGCACAACTTATTGATATTACATATTCCCCACTGATTTGGAACACTGTCATTACTAAAAGTTAAAATGAGAAATGATTGACACTGGTTTTTGACTATGCATTCTCATGCATTAATCTATATGTCTAAGTAAGTAATAAGACCACAATTTTTAAGTAATTGTGACTTTATGGTATTTAATGATACATAGGAATAGAAGGGTCCATCTCGTTATTTTTATTTTCAATATGCTATTTTTGTTGATTTATTTCTCAGATATATTTCAAAACAATTTTTCAAATTATAAAAATGCCATATTGGAATATAAATTTGAATTAGAATGTACAGCTTAAGAAAAATGCCTATAGTTGTAATACTGAAATTCTCCATTCAAAACATATGCATATCCATGTAATTTTTCAGATTATCTTTATGACTTTTAATAATGCAATTAGTAATAAGTTCAGAGCATTTTTGCCTTTACTTTAGTTTTAATTGATTTCTCCTTAATCATTTTGAGTTGTTTTAATGGGTATTTCAAACTTGAAAAGTTATGATAAACCTAGATAGCATATTAAAAAGCAGAGACATTACTTTGCCAACAATGGTCCTCTAGTCAAGGCTACATATTTTCCAATAGTCATGTATAGGTGTGAGAGTTGGACTATAAAGAAAGCTGAGTGCCGAACAATTGATGCTTTTGAACTGTGGTGTTGGAGAAGACACTTGAGAGTCCCTTGGAGTGCAAGGAGATGCAACCAGTCAATCCTAAAGGAGACCAGTTCTGAGTGTTTATTGCAAGGACTGATGTTGAAGCTGAAACTCCAATAATTTGGCCACCTGATGCAAAGAGCTGCTCATTTGAAAGGACCCTGATGCTCGGAAAGATTGAAGGCAGGAGGAGAAGGGGACGACAGAGGATGAGACGGTTGGATGGCATCACCGACTCAATGGACATGAGTTTGAGTAGACTCTGGGAGCTGGTGATGGACAGGGACATCTGGCGTTCTCCAGTCCATGGGGTTGCAGTCAGACACGACTGACTGAACTGATACTGATACTGACTGTGGCTATCCTTGTAATGCCTCTCTTTCTTACCTATGTGTGCTTAGTCGATCAGTCATGTCCAACTGTTTGTGACCCCAGGTTCCTCTGTCCCTGGGAATTATTCAGGCAAGAATACTGTAGTGGGTTGCCATGCCCTCCTCCAGGGAATCTTCCCAACTCAGGAACCAAATCCAAGTTCCCCACTTTGCAGGCAGATTCTTTACCGTCTGAGACACCAAGGAAGCCCTTGAACTTCTAATCCAATCTAATAGAAGGATCAGAAACAGTTGACATTCATATGACATAAATATTCACCTACAGTTTTACTTCAAGGAAACATTAACTGTCTTCCCTTTCTCATAATACAGTCTGATTTGGACATCCTGGCCATTCCTTCAAATATCACAGTGATCCATTACCTTAATGGCACCATGCTGATTGGACAGAGCAAACAAGAGCTGGCTATTACACTGATAACACTGACAGACCTGGGAAGATACAGTCACTCCAGAGAGTGGGATATAAATGCTTGGAAGGTACACAAAACTATGAGTTCAGTAAAAACTTTTAAGGTCCTGATAGCCAGAAGTATCCTGGGCTATCCTCTGAAGAGCAAGAGAAAAACTCCTACATCTTGCATCTTCTACTACGAAGAAGGAGGCACAGTGCCTGGTACACCTGTTGATATCCTGGTGATAGTAAATTACATCCACCACTTATCATCATGTGAAATTACCTCCTTTGTTTAATTAGTTACTTATTTATCATCTGAATTTTTCCACTTAACTGTAAGCACTATGAGGGAAGGAAACTCCTTTAATTCCAGTATCTAAATTATGTCTGGTTCAGTGGGTGGTAGGAGCAGCATTCCCCAGGTGCAGGTAAGGAGAGGTGCTTAGAAATCAAAACCAAAAATACATGCAAGTGCAAATTAATTTGCTTTCCATGATACTCACACACCAGGAATATGAAACAATTTAAGTAATAAAATGCATCTCTCTCTAAAAAATATTTTCTTATAAGTTCTAAACAACCACTGTGGTTGCCATTAAGTATTGTACGTATATATATATATATTTATTATTTTAAATATTTCTCCTTTAATAAATATAATATTCTACTTATAAGGTGATTCTGAGATCTCCAAGTTATAGCTGGTCCATGACTCAAAAAAGAGGAATAACTACATGAGTTTCCTTAAGATTGTAAACTAGTAGAGATTTGAAATTATTTAAGCCTCCTTCAGACTTTGTCCCTGCATCCAGTGGTACTATATATTCTTGTCTTTCAGCAATGGCTACAAAAGGCAATGAAACAGGATGTGAGTTACTTTAATTGTATTGTTATATGTGACCACTTAAAATTTTTTGTGTGTTTAAAATGTAAGGCAGTGAAACAGTGTGAACTTTTGGATGTATTATCTTTGTTTGATAAGTGAAATTTTTGATTATTCATGAAACATATTATTGGATTTTGATAACATCATTAACATGAAATTTCATCTTTGTTAAATAAACTTTATTTTAGAGTGGTTTTAGGTTTACAGAAAGATTGCAAAGATAATGTAGAGTTCCGGAATACCTTTAACACAATCCATCTTATTATTAATGTCTTACATTAGTATAATAGATTTGTCATAATTAATTAACATTGATGCCTCATTATTAACTAAAGATTGTCTTAGTGACATGAAAAGTGGACATTTGATTTCCAAAAACATAGATATAGTTTATCAACTTGACTGTGCAGTCATAAGAGCAATAATTATAAAAAGGATGTTATAGGGAAAAAGGTTATTGATTGTTAAACACAGTAAACAGTATAAAATTGTATATAGTGATGGAAACTATGTGAGATATAATATGACATATTATATGAACTAGAGGGAAATAAAAAGAAATGAAATTTGTGTTAGTCATGTGATATATTTGTAGTGACTAATTGATTTTTTTAATTAAGCAATTTATTTAAAGATAATTGTAAATTCACATGCCATAAGAAATAATACAGAGAGATCCCATGTATCCTTCACCAAGTCCCCCCAAGGATAACATCTTACAAAACTGTACACTGTCACAACCAGGAAAAGGATATTGGTCCAAGCAATGCATGCATCTTCTTTAAATGTCAATTATTTCTAAATTAAAGCTCAATAAAGAAAATGATGATTATTGCTGATTGCTCTATATGTATTATTGAGAACAGTTTCGTTACAGAGGAAATAAGATAATGCATCTGGGTATCAGAATTGGTAAGTATGCAGTGGTCTGGCCTTTTCAGATAGTTATAGAAACCCAGAAAGTAGGACATTAGGCTAGTAAGTAAATGAAAATACAAATTTAGCACTTTTCTCTTTAAATTACATTAACAATTGCTAATTTCTTATGAAAAATAGCTATTATAATCATTCTCTCCTGAATGCTTTCCTCTGACTTTTTAACTCAGTGGTGAGTGCCCCATAACTGATCTGTGTTGATAAGAGACACCAGACTCTCTGTTTCTCTGTGTTCACATCTCACTCTACTTCTCTTTAACCTTGAGCAGGAAAATGAAATCAATCAGTTCTCTAAATAAAACTCAAAGGCAACTTTCCCCTTATGTACATTTAAAGAATCATAGGAAAATTTAATTAATCTGATTCTTAACAATCTGAAAACAGATGGGCACTAAATAAAAACAGGATATTGCTATATTGTCAATCACATCAATGGAACTCAAAGTTGTTGATTTGCTTCCCACTTTAAAAAAATGAATATAAATTAAAATGCAAATGAAATGACAAATGGAAGCCCATTTGAAAATTAAAATACTGCCCTGTAAAAAAATTAAATAAGACAATGATCCTATCATGGAGGAGGTAAAATATCAATAGGTTTTATTCATTTAATCTTCAAATTAATGATCAAGGTGACAGGGCTTGAGTGTCCTGGTTGAAAACTGTAACATATTTTTAAAAATGTTTCTCAGAAGAAGTACAGCATAATAACAAATATCATCATCTTGCACATTGGGTGAGCTACATGCAAATTAGTCAACAATTATGGTTGACTAAGAATTATATTTAACAATTGAATGTCATTTCATACATGAATTATCATAAGGCAATTGAAAAGTAGTATCATACAGCAATTGAAAAGTAGTACTCAAAGTAGTCATCTTTAGAGAGGTCAGTTTTAAAATGCAAATTTGGAGTTATTATAGATTATTTGTTAAATAGAAAGAGGGTCAAAATCCTTCCTTTTATTGGACAGACAGATTGGAGTCAATGCATTATGGATAGACTTTGGGAATAGAGAAGAGGAAAATAGAACTTTGACAAGTTTAACTATGGTTTCTTGAGAACTTCATAAACTTTTATTTTCAAATAAAACTCTGAAGACTACATTTTGGATATTCAACCATATCTTGTCAAGCATCTTAGTCAAGTGACCTGAAAGTAACTTTCGATGTGCAACTTTTTATCTCTGCTCTTTTATTTATCTTTTAAATTTCTTTTAAATTTTTTTAACTTTAAATTTCTTTATTTTAATTGGAGGCTAATTACTTTACAATATTGTATTGGTTTTGCCATACATCAACATGAATCTGCCACGGGTATACACATGTTCCCCATCCTGAACCCCTCCGCCTCATCCCATCCCATACCATCCCTCTGGGTCATCCCAATGCACCAGCCCCAAGCATCCTGTATCCTGCATCAAACCCAGACAGGTGATTTGTTTCTTATATGATATTATACATGTTTCAATGCCATTCTCCCAAATCATCCCACCCTCTCCTTCTCCCACAGAGTCCAAAAGACTGTTCTATACATCTGTGTCTCTTTTGCTGTCTCGCATACAGGATTATCATTACCATCTTTCTAAATTCCATATTTATGTATACTGTATTGCTGTTTTCTTTCTGGCTTACTTCACTCTGCATAATCGGCTCCAGTTTCATCCACCTCATTAGAACTGATTCAAACATATTCTTTTTAATGGCTGAGTAGTACTCCATTGTACCATATGTACCACAGCTTCCTTATCCATTCATCTACTGATGGACATCTAGGTTGCTTCCATGCCCTGGCTATTATAAACAGTGCTGCGATGAACATTGGCGTACACATATCTCTTTCAATTCTGTTTTCCTCAGTGTGTATGCCCAGCAGTGGGATTGCTGGGTCATAAGGCAGTTCTATTTCCAGTTTTTTAAGGAATCTCCACACTGTTCTCCATAGTGGCTGTACTAATTTGCATTCCCACCAACAGTGTAAGAGGGTTCCCTTTTCTCCACACCCTCTCCAGCATTTATTGCTTGTAGACTTTTGGATCGCAGCCATTCTGACTGGTGTGAAATGGTACCTCATTGTGGTTTTGATTTGCATTTCTCTGATAATGAGTGATGTTGAGCATCTTTTCACGTGTTTGTTAGCCATCTGTATGTCTTCTTTGGAGAAATGTCTATTTAGTTCTTTGGCCTATTTTTTGATTTGGGTCATTTATTTTTCTGGAATTGAGCTGCAAGAGTTGCTTATATATTTTTAAGATTAGTTGTTTACTATTGCTCTCTTTTCATTTTTCACTTCTTATGTTTCTAATAAAGCTATACTTTTGAAAATAAACACTTGTCATTTGGAACATCTATTTGCAGCTTTCTACTTTTCATTAAGTGAAATTTGGAGGTAGTATTTTCTTTTTCTTCTAGATATATTTTGCAGCTAATAATATCAGAAAAATTTTAATATTAAAGCTTCCATCTTAAAAGAAAAAAGCTTCTTTCAAACTACTTAACTCTGTTGTTAATTCATATTTGAACCAAAGTTAATCCTAGAGATTTTCAGAAATACCAGTCTCTAAAGAGATCCAATTGTTAACAAAGCTGCAAATATAAATTTTATAAGATCGGGAATTTATTCCTACAATATTAACAACTAAAGCAAATTTAACCAAGGATCTGAAGTATCTGTATACTGAAAAATACTAGACATTAATGAAAACAATTAGTGAAGATACAAACAAATGCAAAGATATTTCATGCTCATGGGTTGTAAGAATCAATATTGTTAAAATGCACATACTATCCAAATAAATCCAAAGATTCAGTGATATCCCTGTCAAGGTTCCAATAGCTTATTTGAAAGAAATCAAATAAATAATATTAAAATTTGCATGGAGTCACAAAACACTCTGAATACTCTATTTTTGAGAAAGAACAAAGCTGGAGACAACACTCTCCTTGACTTCAAATTATGTCACAAAGTTATAGTAACTAAAATAGCATGGTAGTGGTATAAAAACAGACATATAGATCAATGGAAAAGAATAATACAGAGTTCATATATGGTCAATTCACTTACAACAATGGAGACAAGTATATTCAATGGGAAGAAACTCAACCTCTATCTTATGCTATACACAAAAATTGATTCAAAATGGATTAAAGATTTGAATATAAAACCTGAAACTATCAAAATCCTAGAAGAGTACATAAGTGGTAAGCTGTGTGACATAGGACTTGACTATGATTTTCTAAATCTAATAACAAAAGTAAAAACAATGAAATCAAAAATAAATAAGTGGGACCACACTGTACTAAAAAGTTTCTGCACAGCAAAGAAGTCATCAACAAAATGAAAATGCAACCCATGCGTGGGAGAAAATAATTTGGAAATCATATACATATGTGATAAGGGCTTAATATATATTAAGAATAGGACTTAAGATATATTAAGGAGTTAAGATATATTAAGAATTCACACAACTCAATAGCAAAAAAAAAACACACAAAACCCCCAAATAATCCAAATGTAAAAAGGAGAAAGGACTGAAATAGATATTTTTCCAAAGAAGACATCCAAATACCCAATAGGTACATGGAAAGGTGCTCAACATCATTTATCATTAGGAAATTGCAAATTAAAACCACAGTAAGATTTCATCTCACACCTTTTAGATGAATGTATGTGCCAGGCATGTGATAAACATTTTATCAGTTCAGTTCAGTTCAGTCGCTCAGTCGTGTCCGACTCTTTGCGACCCCATGAATCACAGCACGCCAAGCCTCCCTGACCATCACCAATTCCTGGAGTTCACTCAAACTCACTTCCATAGAGTCAGTGATGCCATCCAGCCATCTCATTCTCTGTCGTCCCCTTCTCCTTCTGCCCCCAATCCCTCCCAGCATCAGAGTCTTTTCCAATGAGTCAACTCTTCCCATGAGGTGGCCAATGTACTGGAGTTTCAGCTTCAGCATCATTCCTTCCAAAGGACACCCACAGGACTGATCTCCTTCAGGATGGACTGGTTGGATCTCCTTGCAGTCCAAGGGACTTTCAAGAGTCTTCTCCAACACCACAGTTCAAAAACATCAGCTTTCTTCACAGTCCAACTCACATCCATAAACGACCACTGGAAAAACTATAGCCTTGACTAGATAGACCTTTGCTGGCAAAGTAATGTCTCTGCTTTTGAATATGCTATCCAAGTTGGTCATAACTTTCCTTCCAAGGAGAGTAAGTATCTTTTAATTTCATGGCTGAAATCACCACAGACAGTGATTTTGGAGCCCAAAAAATAAAGTCTTCATGTACATAATAACTATAATATTCATGGTCATTATTATCATCAATGTAATATCTGATGAGAGGGCTACAAAACATATTTCACATACTCTCACTCCTTTATCGGTTACTCTCCTATAGCAAGGCCTAACCTATGTACTCAAATACTTCCTCTGACTACATTAGATCTTAATGAGGAAATTAGAAAGAGGACTGATAAAAATTTTCTGTGTTTTTGACCAACTTAAGAATATGTATATCTTCTCTGGTGGCTCAGACTGTAAAGAATCTGCCAGCAATGCAAGAGAACCTGGGTTTGATCCCTGGGTCAGGAAGATCCCCTGAAGAAGGGAATGGCTACCCATTTCCATATTCTAGCCTGGAAAATTCCATGGACAGAGGAGCCTAGCAGGCTACAGCCATGGGGGTCTCAAAGAGTTGGACATGACTGAGCGATATATATGTATATACATACACACACATATATCGAAGAAGGCAATGGCACCCCACTCCAGCACTCTTGCCTGGAAAATCCCATGGACGGAGGAGCCTGGTAGGCTGCAGTCCATGGGGTCACACAGAGTCGGACATGACTGAACAACTTCGCTTTCACTTTTCACTGTCATGCACTGGAGAAGGAAATGGCAACTCACTCCAGTGTTCTTGCCTGGAGAATCCCAAGGATGGGGGACCTGGTGGGCTGCTGTCTCTGGGGTCGCACAGAATCAGACACAACTGAAGTGACTTAGCATATATATATATATATGGCATATAGAATACTTTGAAACACTATTGAGCAAAGCATATTTTAACACTTTTATATCCACAAACACATATGGAGACAAATGAAGAAATTTGTAGGTTATTTCAAACATGAGAACATATGTAACCTTTCTACTCCTTTCTTTTTATACGACATTCTGCTTCAGATATCTTATTCCAGACCTGCTAAATGGAAGGGGGATGAAGAGAAGGAAGGAGAGAAGAAAAAATTCAATTTATATTGCAATAAATTTGCCAGATTGTACTCATAATATATCTTCAAAATGTAATTTGTAAAGCCACTACAAACATATATCACAATCTAATTGTGATTGCCATATTATATTAAATCATAATTAATAAAATGTCTTGGTAATAGTCATTAACTCAATTCATTCCTCATTATGCTTTTTAAAACATATCTATTTCATTCTTCTTATTATTCTCTAGCTGTTAAACTGACCTATAAACAATTATCAATAAGGGGTAACTACCCTTGCTCAGTGATATCAGAGTTTTCCTTCATAATACCTGAGTGTAGAAAAGCGACTCACCCTAATGGGGAGTAGCCATGGGAATCAGGTAGAAAATACTCTTGCCTTTACTATCAGGAAGAAACACCAGAGAAGACAAAGGCCAGATGGGGAGTGGTAATTCATAAAGGAGGAGTGGGAGAAAGCCCTAGTCTAAAGTCCACATTTTCTTAAATTTAAAAGTGAGAAAACTACTCAAGAACCCAGGGCAACCATTATTTCACTTTGGAAAAACAGAACCAGTGCAATCTCAAATTTTATCCTTATCCCTTATTTTGAATGTCTGTATCCTTATTTTATAAGAACCTTTTCTTTATATGAAGTGTAAAAGAGGTTCATTCATCTGCTCATTCATTCAGTAAATTCTTACTGAACAGCTACTCTATGTGAGGTGTCAGTAAAACAAAGGAGAATGAAATAGAAAGCTCATAAAGTTTGTAAGTGTGGTAAGTTCAGTAATAGCTTACAGATAAATCTTTATGGTAGCACAGAGAAGGAATGCTTAACTTTGCTCTATGAAAGGCAAGGAAAATTTCATGTAATAAATAGAATTTAAGTTGTACTTGAGTAATAAATATTGCTTCAGTGAATGGATCCACTAGCTGCACAAGTCAGAAGTCATCATCCTTGACCCATCGTCTTCCTCTTGTCTAATTTTTCCTTCAGTATATAATAATTCTGTGTACTTTTCTCTAGTTAAGTTATCCTTGTCCAAGTTCAACCTACTGTCTTCTCTCACTGGACTAGAGAAATAGCCTCTTAATGAGCTGACCTGCTTCCACTCTGCCCATTCTCTAGTTTTCTATCTGCAACCAAAATGAACAAGTATAAATACCAGCAGCTCCCCTTCCTGCCTTCCACAGTGTTTTTTCATGTGTGTTCAGATAAGGCAAAGTGTCCTCACTAGAATCCACAATACCTGGGTTGCTTCAGTGATCATTGATGTGCACTCTTCATTTAAATATTGCACTTTTCTAACGGCTAGCTCTGTTCTGGAAAATAAAATTACCCCTCTTTGTTTCTGTTCTTCTCAAATATGTCAAGTTCTCTCCCACTACAAAGTCTTTGTAACATCATCCTCTCTGCTTGGTATGATTTTCTTTACTCTTCCCATTTTAGTCAAGTAGCCTCTTTTTCTTTTCATATCTCATTTTAAGCATCACTTTCTAGAGGAGATTTACTTTATGGATCCCTCCTTATGACCACCTCAGATGGTAAAGAACCTGTCTGCACAGTGAGAGACCTGGCTAGATACCTTGGTTGGGAGGATCTCTTGAAGAAGGGAATGGCAATCCATTCCAGTATTCTTGCCTGGAGAATTTCATGGACAGAGGAGCCTGGAGGGTTACAGAGTGACTATCAATTTTCTCAGGAGAAATTCGCCTTATAGATAACTGCCTTACCACCACCACCAGTGAAAGCTAGATTGTTTTACCAACCATTCTCAAAGAATTATATTCTTTTTCTTCAAAACAACATTTATTTTTGTGTTGTTACACTTGTGAGGTTGTTTAATTAATATATTTCTCCATCAGGATATGAAATCTCATCTCACAAGAGCATGTTTTTTACTCACTCTTGAATCTCCAGCAGCTAGTAGATTACCTGATCCCAAATATATGCCAAAACAATAAGTAAAATAATAGATAAGATAAATTAATAAATAGACAGGTGGTTGAATAACTAAATCCACAGATAAGTTAGCAGATAGATAAAGGAAGAGACATCCAGGCACTGCATGAACAAAAACAGGAGAAAATAGCAGCTTGTGCTATTTTGTGAAAAGCAAAAATGTAAAAAGATGTGAAAAGATGAAATTGGGGGAGCAGGTTGAAGCCAGACTGCAAAATTGTTGTTTGCCAAGTTAAGAAGCTTTCATTTTTCATCCTATGGGCATTTGACAGTCAGAAGAGGTTATTGGGAGGATAAACTATAATTATATTTGATTTTTTATTAAGATAACCCTGGCAGGAGGTGAAGGGGAGTACTAAATACAGGGAGACTATTTAGTTACAAGGCAGCTCCAGTTATGCAGAATTGGCATTCAACCCAGAGCAATGGAGGGAAGCAAAAGTCTAGAATATAGAGTGCATGAGTTTCATACAGGAGGACGTTCAGGCTGACATGTGGGATTACACACGGGATGAGTGAAGGTCCAAAGGATGAGGGTCAAATGAAGGCTAGGGTATGTTACAAAGGACTGGGAATAGCAAGTTAAGAAATTCAGTGATTGTTTTTTAATCCGTGTGTAATCTGATTATTGTTTATTAGCAGCATTGGAGAAGCCAGTGACAAAATTCAAGATATGGAATTATTTTTAAAGATAATGAAATGGAAGTTGCAAGCTCTCAGTTGTCAAATACAGAAATAACAAAAAGTTTCCATTTTAATGGAAGAATTAGGATTTAATAGGAGAATAAGTTTTAAGAATTAGTTTTAGGATTATATTTCAATACTATTTGTACATTTAAAACATACTTTTAGAAATAAGAGTATAAATCTCTAGAAACATTTTAAGTTAAATACTAAAGAAAATTTGCTATACCGATTTCATTTATAGGAAGAAATTTAAAAATACTTGTAAACTGGGAAGAATGCAATGAAAATTTTATTCTTTTAAAATTTGGTTTGTCAGATGTTCTCTGTGAACATTCCCATTTCTTTACAGGGTGGATCACTTCCAAGAAATGGACACGGGCAGACACAGGCTGAGTTATCACTTGAAACTTGGCATATCCTTGCAGATAACCAATTGGTTGGCGTGTGTGCTTATTTGTCTCCCCTGCCACCTACTCCCATCCATTATTTTCTGTCCCTCCTTGCCATTCTTTGAAATCTGAAGTGCTGACCACTAAAGACTGTATCATTCAGGCTCCCTTGTTGGCTGGCTTCTAGTAAGCTGAACACAACATGGAGAACAGGCAGAAGACAGAGGTCTTGGTACCATTCTCCTGTCTCTCATGTGGATCTTTGGGTGTCTCTTCCCTTAGCTCTAAATATGCTCCAATAACTATGTTCTTTGATCCCCTTGCTCAATCAGCCCCATGAATGCCAAGTGATCATATTCTTGCAAATCTCTGGGTGTCTCCCTGTATTTGTGGTTCCTTTAAACATGGCCACATACATACATAGGTTTTTCCCCTTTATTAAAGTCTGTTTCTGAGATGAATTCTGCTTCCTAATGGGATCAGCATGTTGCAAAGTCAGACAGATTGGTTCCAATAGTTGATTTTACTCTCGTTACTGTGTGGCTAAAGCAAGATATGAATTCAAGTGTCCTCACCTATAAAGTGTACATAAAAATAAGATGTACTTAACTGAGACATTATAAAGACTAGATGAGCAAATGTATATAAAGTGCTTTTCACAGAACTTAGCACTTATTAAACACTACAGTAAATGCTGGGAAGAAAATTAAAATAAGAATAAGGTACACTTCCATGAAGGCTGCCAAGGAAAATTCATACATACTCTTTGGGATGTCTTGAGAAGATAGCGATCCAGTGGTCATACTATTTTCCACCTCTAAACTCATGCATTTCTTAATTGGAGAAATGAATGTTAAGCCAGGGTAGTTTAAGTCTCTAGAACTCTAGACAAGGTGTAGACAGCTCTTACTATCACAGAAGGGTATACAGAAGTCATTATTTCTACCAGGGCTTTTGTAACTCAGGTTTTTAAAAGTAACATTATTTAATACCTGTATTGAGTTATTGGTATATTTTAAATTACTAGTTTAAATAGTTTAACTTAATTTTTACTGCCCTAATAGCATCTTTATTTGAGAAGCATATTGTACATCTTTCTTCTAAAATCACTAGGAATGCACATTGGAAATATCACTAAATCTCAGTGACTAGATTTTCCAGCAAGTTGTGAAAAGGAACAAGGATAACCAACCCCTAAGTTAATATACAATTTATCTGAAATGAAATGGAGCAACACTACATGAGGACAAGGCTTACAGAGAAAAAAAAATGGTGTAGAAATAAAGTATATTCCAGAGGCCAGAATCAAAGTTTGTAGATGACAATAAATTCCGAGAAAGACGACATTATATAGTGGCCAGCAAAGCAAGAGAAAAATAAAGTGCTATAAGGAATGTATCAGTTCCTTTTGAGCCGTCCATCTACATCGGATCAATAGCTCTCCCAACCATGGGACATGCAAGCTTTCAGCTTGAGAAATTGAAGTTCTCAAAATAAGTCAGGGTTGCAACACAAGTCCATCATGGGTGTCACAGAAATGAAATGAGTTGTCTCCTGCTCGATTGATGACTGACATCAAACAAGGAGGAAAAACGAAGAAAATAAACGAGATGCAGGTTTTGAAAAGTTGTTGCAGAGACTTCTGTGGAAAAGTTTACACTAAAAGGTCTGTTCTCTGCTTGAAGCATGAGCATAACTCCCATCACAGTAATGAGAGTTCCACAGCACGCCCAAGAAGCCCTGAGGCGAGTGCACGCACGCGCAGTCACTCAGTCGTGTTCGACTCTTTTTTGACCCTATGAACTGTAGTCCACCAGGTTTCTCTATCTATGAGATTTTCCAGGCAAGAATACTAGAGTGGGGTGCATTTCCTCCTCCAGGGGATCTCCCTGACCCAGGGATCCAACTCACGTCTCCTGTGGCTCCTTCAATTGCAGGTGGATGCTTTACTCCTGAGCCAGCTGGGAAATTTTAGGGAGGAGAGAATGTCCAGGAAAAGAATTTACTGTGATGATATTTTCATATAAGCTCTAAAGAAGAACTTCTCAGAGCGGGGCAGAAAACAACCCATGGAATGTCCAAGGATTGGTAGAAAATACGAAAGGCAAAGGGGAGAAACAGGTGACTTTTTCAGTACAAAGTGATGATCCATATCTTGTATAATGACTGAAGCAACACATGCTGGTAACGGCCTATCCTGTAAAACAAACTTGTAAAGAGGAAATCAAAGGCTGTTCAGCATATGTCTGTGTTGCACAGCTAAAAAGACCCCTGTAGAGCCTACAAACAGGCCAGCAAAATCAATGTTTGGTGCAATTTCTAACTGAGCTTTATGATGATAAAAAGAAAAAAAAGCAACTTTGTAATCCATGCTACAAGTACTTCTGCTCCTCTATTATCTAGGCTTCAAAGTGACTGACCTGAAAATATTTTCCATCAGTGTCTACAGATGCCTGGACATGTTAGAGAACTGTGAACTGATTGCCTTACATGTATCAGCTCTTCTTTCCTAAGCCATTGCCTGGAGCAAAAAAAAAAAAAAAAAACACAGAATGGGAAGCAAGGAGCACCCCTGGTACAAAAGGTGAAGGAATTTACACTCAAAGGTGAGACAGCTGAATCGCCTCTTGTAAATCTCAGTCAATGCTTTTCAGTTAGCAGCCATTTGCTCTAGAAGGCTCTCTACCTTTGCCACCTACTGGGAGGCTAGAGTTGAATCTAGTTAAATCAACAGCCCATTGTCTATTCTCTCTTCCCTCTCTTGATCTTGTTTGGTATTATCTGAAAAATGCTTTTTATCCATCATTGCCTCGGTCAATTCATCTCTAAAATGGACCTTTCTCCTCCTACTCAAGATGGGATGGGATTTTGAGCTTCTCCAACCAGTATGTGAAACGACTGGCAGGAAATTCAAGGACTTGACTTAGAAATATGAATGTATACAGTTTCCTTCCTCCTTCGTGTGCCTGCTGTGCAGAAATCGTGTGGCACCACAGTGAATACAATGCAGCCATGCGCTGTTTACTGAATCAGCAGTCACTCTGTTATTAAATATGTAATTTGGAATGGAATTCCTGAAATATATACTGTATTTACTTCAGTGTAGCAGGAGGAAACTTGAAGTACAGCTGTAAATTAGTGTTAAGAAAATTGCAGTTAGAATATAATGGAACACACTTGGAAACATACTAGTAACTCTGTCCTCCAGAATGTGTTCACAGATGTGATTACATACATGAAAACGATTTTTTTAAAAAAGCATAAAGTATAACAAACTCTTTTGGTATTTTGCTTGGTAGTGGAAATTAAAGCTAGATATCTTCGGATATGCCTTTGATGACATAAATGAATTGCTATCTTTTTATTATTGATAACCTTTTATGCTTACTTTCTCTCTCTCTCTTCTGTCTCCTCTCTCTCTTCTTCTTAAGAGACAGAAGCAAATTTTATTATGCCCACATTTCTCAACAAATCAGTAGAATTTGAATGTTAGAATTTGAAGCAGCATTTCAGTGACTAAACTCATATCTATAAGTTTATAAATTTGAAAATTCTACTTTAAGAAGTGATATTTGCTGATAGTCAAGCCCCTTCTATCTGTATACTTTTTATTGATATAATTATTTACACTATTTATTTACTTACACACTTCTGTTCATTTGACGATATTAGCTTCTGATATACAAAATGTTTAAGCTGCTTAATCGTTTGATTGGTTGAAATATTGAACATGGCCTTTCTCCCAAGGAAACAATTCCAAATTGTTTTTTGGCTTTGGTTAATTGCAAAGTACATGTTCTGTCTTTCAGGTCAGAAATTAATCCCAGATTATGTTCTAACCTAAATCATTCTCTTCATTTTTTTCTCCATTTGAGTACTGCTGAGCAGCACCTAGGACAGAGTTCCATAAAAAGACATGAGAACGTTTTTCAGTTGTGGAGTTGAGAGGGGGCGGCCAGTTTCAGGAGTGAGTTCACCCTCTATGAGTGGCAGGTCAGACTTGCACCCTATTGGTCAGAAACAAGGGTAATTCTTCGAATTGAGAAGAGAAACCAGTTTTAGACAGCTGAGCAAATTCTTGCTATTTTAGTCGATTTCACCAAAGCAGTTATTCTCTTGTAAGTGTAGCCTATTATATATCAGAGGTTTGTCATCATACTCAGCCAATAAAATAATCTTTAACTGACTGTACTGCCTAAAGAAAAAAATATTGCACCTTCCCGGCTGTTCTTCGGATCTCCTCAGAATCTGAGTTTGCAAAACTTAGAAGATTCTTTGATATTTTCTCCCAATTCCTTTTGCACCTATAATTACATACAGGAAAACCTCCATCCCCAATGATAATTGGTACCTGAAAAAATATCACTTGGGATGAAGCCATCTAAAATGAGAAACAAAGAAAAACAAAACATACAATGGGGAATAGTATTTCATAGGTAAAATGCATAGTTATAATTTAGAATGTTCTGAAAAATTGTATTTCTCAGAACAAATCTATTTAAACTTCACTGATAATTTTTTATGTTCTTTTGAGATGCAATGGAACTTTTATATTGCTAACATTTTAATGAAAACTACTTGAAAGCTGTCTAGCTCAAGTTTATTTCTTCTACAATCAAATTATCATGATTTGATGCTAGATCTTAATCTTCCTTAGGACAAAAAAACTCAATTAACTTGCTATTGTTAATTTCTATAACTTCTATCCTGCCAGCAGTCAATAGCATTTTCAGTTTGTTATGCTACTTCCCCATGAGCTCCCTCAAACTACCTTCAGTAACTGGTATTTACTTTTGATGTATGAAGCCATACCAAACCTTTACTATGTCCCTGAATGAGCCCTGGCCATCCATTATATGTGTTACTCCCTTCTCTGAATGCTGTTTCTCCTTATCCCATTCTCTATCCTCTCTTTTCCCTTAACCCTGTCAAGTCCTACTTTTGCCTTTTATAACCTTTTCCAGAAAACCTGCCATGATCTTTTCCCACCTATTATCTTGGATAAATTGGCAACTCACCTCCTTTCTGAGATTTTTCTTGTAACATCTGCCATTCTGTCCTTGTACTTCTTAATCATTTATCTCCTCTTAAATAAACTGTGAGCTCCTTGAGGAATGGAACTAAGTTATTGAGGCTGATAAGCCATCATCTGCTCATGAACCTTGCTTGGAGTATTTGTTCAATAAATGTTTGCTAATGAAATAAATGAAGGCAATACCCACCCACCCATACTCTTTCCCCACTGAAATCTAGTCAGTTTTAATAAAGTGAACTAATCAGATTGAAAGAGATCTTGTGAAGATAGCAATTTTCTAAATAAACATATAAGAGCAGGCAGGCTCATAGTATAAGCTCCAAAATGTTTGCAGAATTAATTCAAAATGGTGCTTGTACATTAAGCTGATTTTCTACCATGTATAGGTTTCCAGATGTGATAATCACAACAATTACTTAATAGTGCTCGCCATGCTCTTCAGGCCTAGAAATGATAATTAATGTGATGATTGTATAGAATCATAAATTAAATGAGGAGTAATTACTTGTCTTTCAAAATTTCTCACGCCAAAGTTGGAATTTTGAGTTCTGTATAGGTATTTACTTGTTCAGTAAATTCTTTTATACTGAAATGACATGAAGTAGAAAGTAACAGGGAGATAGGGTGGTTATGAGACAAAGATTTTAAAAATTGGTTAGCGTGAATTACTTAATTCTTTGCACTTGTCTTTTTTTTTCCCTGAAAGATCCTTGTCCAGTGGATCAACTTGTCATCAAGAAGATAATCTATATTTACTTTGTGTCAGGTACTATAGCTCTTAACTCTGCATTTAGCTGATTCAGCTCCTACCCAGACTACTTTGACCTCAGAATTTTCCCTGCTAACTGTCCCCCTGTTCACTTCAATTTGTACTGCCTAAATGCTTACTGCTGAGTGTCCCTCTGGCCATTTTGAAAGGTGTTTCATCACACTATAATAAACGTGAAATACTGATGCACTCAAAATGGCACACACACACACACGAAAGGCAGCTGGATATTGACATGGGGCTGGACAGGGGCATTTGTTTCACTTTCCTCTTATACCATTGTCTACCTTTGGCAAAGGAAGATTGTAAGTCTCCCTGGTGGTCTGTGTCGATCAATACTACAGGGGAGTTAAATTAAACCTCAAGTCAAGCACACATCTATGTTGGCTGAGATACCTTCAACCTAAAATCCCTGGAAAATTTACATTTTTCCACTAAGTTAACCAGTAATAGAGTGAAATGAGTGAGAAAAAAGCAGCTGTCTAGTTTGCATGTTGCATTCCTCCAAATAAACCTGGTCCAATTTTTAGCCCCTGTAGGTGTATTGCAGTAATTAGCTTAACAGTCTTGCAACATTTCAGCTTAGAAATGCTGTCGATTTCATGGCAAAGCTTCATTAAGGAAGATAAAACATTATGACATAAATTGTGAAATTAGGGAAATTCTCTTAACTGTTATCAGCCTTTCCTAGATACTCTAGTTCAAAATTGTCTTCTAAATCCTTCAAGTGAAGTTGCAAACAGATGTAAATTTCTGAAGACAGAAGTACTATCATGTTAGTTGTTAACTGAGTTGCTGAGTCAAAGGTAAATTTAGATGAAGTGGTCAATTCAGCCCCTTCAAATGAATATTTCTTCAATTATTTTGGTTCTTTGTAGGATTCACACATAATCTGGGAAATATTTAGTCCTGTCTACAAGACTACATTATCTTTCAATTTGTCCCACTTGTACACTTTGTGATTTTTGATCAGAATACTTTATGTTTCAATGTATTACTTTTACTTCCTTTTAGCATTAAAATTATTTTCCGCAGAAGACAGAGGAATTTCTAACTATAAATCAAGCTTCCATTTAAAATGGACATCACAAGAAGAGTTTTGTAAAAAATAGTGGATATATGTGTATGTATAGCTGATTCCTTTTGCTGTACACTTGAAACTCACACAACAGTATAAATCAACTCTGCTCCAATAAAAGTTTTAAAAAAGAATTTTTTTGCCCTAACTTTACATAATCAGAGGCAGTTTCTGTTTCTGGTCATCTGACTAGCTATAAAAGAAATAAGTAAATGGGCCAAACTTTTTAGAGTGGGAAAAATGTATTCAAATAATCTAAAGGGACTGTTTATGAAGAGTTTTTGAGAATATTCAGAGAAGGCAATGGCACCCACTCCAGTACTCTTGCCTGGAAAATGCCATGGACGGAAGAGCCTGGTAGGCTGCAGTCCATGGGGTCTCGAAGAGTCAGACACGACTGAGAGACTTCACTTTCACTTTTTACTTTCATGCATTGGAGAAGGAAATGGCAACCCACTCCAGTGTTCTTGCCTGGAGAATCCCAGGGACAGGGGAGCCTTGTGGGCTGCCGTTTATGGGGTCGCACAGAGTCAGACATGACTGAAGCGACTTAGCAGCAGCAGCAGCAGCAGCTTGAGAATATTGGCACTGTTTAAGACCAAAACAAGTTGAACCTATTGAAAACTGAATCAGTAGATTATTTTCAGTGGTATTCTGCAAATGTTTAACAACCAGTTCTTGGGGTATGGAGAGGCAGATTTGCAGTGTTTTCCATTTCTATGCTATAAGGACATCCACTCACAGCTGATTTCAATCTGCCAAAGTGATGTCACTAATGGAGAATCAGGAAGAGATGCCCACAAAAGTCTGCCATGAGCAGGTCCACACCAGCTCTAGCACAGTACTAGTTATTTTGCCGATTTAACTTCTCAACCCCAGCTTTATGACTGAGAAAGTGGAAAGAGCGCCATAAAATGCTTTGTTGTTCAGTCACTATGTCTGACTCTTGCAACCCCATGGACTGCAGCACGCCAAACTTCCCTGTCCTTAACTATCTCCTGGCATATGCTCAAACTCTGGCTTCCCAGGCGGTTCAGAGGTTAAAGCATCTGCCCACAATGCAGACTGGATTCGATCCCTAGGTTGGGAAGATCCCATGGAGAAGGAAATGGCAACCCACTCCAGTACTCTTGCCTGAAAATCCCATGGACAGAGGAGCTTGGTGGGCTATACTCCACGGGGTAGCAAAGAGTCTGACACAACTGAGCGACTTCACTTTCATGCTCAAACTCATGTCCATTGAGTCAGTGCTGCCATCCAACCATCTCATCCTCTGTCAACCCCCTTCTCCTCTTCCCCTCAGTCTTTTCCAGAGTCAGGGTCTTTTCCAATGAGTTGGCTCTTCTCACCAGGTGGCCGTAGTATTGGAGCTTCAGCTTCAGCATCAGCCCTTCCAATGAATATTCCAGCTTAATTTATTTTAGGATTGACTAATTTGATCTCCTTGCTGTCTAAGGGAGTTTCAGGAGTCTTCTCCAGAATCACAGTTTGAGAGCATCAATTCTTTGGCACTCAGCCTTCTTTATGGTTCAGCTCTCATAACCATACATGACTCCTGGAAAAACCATAGCTTTGACTTTACGGACTTTTGTTTGCAAAGTGATGTCTCTATTTTGAATATGCTGTCAAGGCTTGTCATAGCTTTTCTTCCAAGGAGCAAGTGTCTGCCTGGGAAGCCATAAATTAAAAATGTCATGAAGTGCTATTTTGCTTTCTCTTTAACCTATAATACCTAATGAAACAACAGCATTTCATTTTTGTGCAAACATTTCAAAATATTTACATTTATTTAAATTGATTTTCTTTATATTGTAAGTTGGGGACCTTGGTTTCTCTTACTGAATCATGATTGAAAGCATTTGGCTAAACTTTAAGTGTAAGCATAATTTATACAATTTAATGTTTGCTGTAAATGAAGCATGTGTGTGTTATTATATATTATTATGTATATATTATTCTCCAGAAATCCACATGACTACCACTTCCTCTCATTGACCTCTCTGTTCATATATTACTTTCTGGAATAGGCTTACCCTAACTACCTCATTTAAAATAGCCACTAAATCCTCTTATACTTCTACTTTTTTTTTTTTTGTCTTCTAATATTATTGAAAATTTTACTTATTTTGCTAATTGAATATTATCTGTCTCTGAAAGTATGTTTTGTCTGTTTTGTTCACTTATACCTCTCCCATTCCCAGAATAGTATCTGGTATAAAATAGATGCTCAATGAAAATTTGTAGAATGAATGAAATGATCTCAAAGTCTGATCAGAATTAAAATCTATAACGCATGGGAAGGACTTTCTGGCAGTGTTGGTTACTTGATTGAGTGACAAGAAACTATGATGTCTCACTCAGCAGTAGGTTTATAAAATAGCCTAGATTCTCATTCTTCTGAAATTATTTAGATATGGTCCCATTTAAAGATGGAACATTACTCAGTCTAGTGATTTCTTGGGTTCTTTAGAGAACTCTCAAAGACTTCCCAAAGAGGAAATATAAAGGGGCCAAATGGATAGAGTTTATGTCTCCACTCTGACTCTATTCAAGGACTGTGATTTTATCAGCTCCGATTGAGATTGGGCAAGTGTGTGTTTGGGGCAGGGAAGCTGTGTCATAACATTTTGTTTAATAAAAGATACCTACTGCTAAAGTTTGGAACATCCCTGATGGCTCAGACGGTAAATAATCTGCCTGCAATGCAGGAGACTTGGGTTCAATCCCTGGGTAAGGAAGATCCCTGGAGAAGGGAAAGGCTACCTATTCCATTCTTGCCTGGAGAATTCCATGGATAAGGGTTACAATCCCTGCGGGCACACAAAGATTCGGACATGCCTGAGCGACTAACACTTTCATTTTCACTTTAGGTTGCTTAAAATTCTATATTTTCTTCTATATTTCTAGTTATTTAATAAACAGAAAAAAAATACATCTTTCCCTTAAAGTAAACAACAAAATACCCTTGTATAAAATACCATCTAACAGGCAAAGGCCATAATCTTTTAACTTTTCCCTATTCTAAAATGTTAAATGTGTCTATACTACACTTGTCTGTAGCATTTACAAAATAATATTGAAGATTATAGACAAGATTTAAGAAGATAGATTTGAAAAGACAGTTAAAAAAATGGAACAATCTATGAACAAAGACATGTTAAAGAAAATTATTTTGAAATATGAATCAAGTAGAGTCAGATGCCTTCCCCTTGTAAGCCATTTGAATTCAGTTTGTGACAGAACGTGCAGATTCTTCTGGATCAATAGGGTGCATTCAGCACAGCTGACGTACTACACCTGATCCAGAGCCAGCCTGACTGGGGACCTATTAGTCATCCCTGAGGGACTTCCCCTAGCTTTTATCTCGAGGTACAACTCCTAGGATTACAGGTACTTGAGGCTAATTAGGCTGTTCTATTACCTGTCAGGGAAGGCCTCTGTTTCTACAACATCCTGTTTACCTTATAATCTCAAAGAGATAATCAGGATGCCATGGTGCCCTAAAGGTAAAATGATAGCCTTGCATGCTTTCCTGACTGCCATGCGCCAGCTTGTGGGCACACGCAAGGTCGCCACACACACACACCCCAGAGCTAAAGAGATAATAGGCAGACTGACCTGTTACAGTTTCACCATCTTTGCTTTATTGCTTTTCCCCAGAAGTCTGCCCCCTTCCAATGTAATTATGTAATTAGAGCTAATGACTATGAACAGGGATGGTCCCCTCCCCCAGCTCTGCTGTCAAGCCTTTGGGATACTGAGCCTTTGGTGGGGCAGTCTGTACCTGGCAGACACAGGGAGGCAGACCTGAGACACGGAAAGACTGTCCCAGGCCTGACTCGTCTGTTCTTCCTCCCGGACTTGACGCACAAAGGAGCACAAATAGAAGCAGAGTGCAGGCTTTCCTCCTGCATTTGTTTGTTTCAGAATAAATATCAGTGTTTTTTCCCTTTAAATTTGCATTTTGTTTCACTTTATGGCATATTCATCAGCTCAGTTCAGTTTAGTCACTCATTCCTGTCTGATTCTTTGAGACCCCATGGACTGCAGCACGCCAGGCCTCCCTGTCCATCACCAACTCCCGGAATTCACTCAGACTCACGTCCATTGAGTTGGTGAGGCCATCCAGCCATCTCATCCTCTGTTGTCCCCTTCTCCTCCTGCCCCCAATCCCTCCCAGCATCAGGGTCTTTTAAAATCAGTCACCTCTTCACATCAGGTGGCCAAAGTACTGGAGTTTCAGCTTCAACATCAGTCCTTCCAATAAACATTCAGGACTGATCTCCTTTAGGATGAACTTGTTGGATCTCCTTGCAGTCCAAGGGACTCTCAACTGTCTTCTCCAACACCACAGTTCAAAAGCATCAATTCTTCAGTGCTGAGCTTTCTTTATAGTCCAACTCTCACATTTATACATGACTACTGGAAAAACCATAGCCTTGACTAGATGGATGGTTGTTGGCAAAGTAATGTCCCTGCTTTTTAATATGCTAAGTTGGTCAAAACTTTTTTTCCAAGGAGTAAACGTCTTTTTATTTCATGGCTGCAGTCACCATCTACAATGATTTTGGAGCCCCCCAAAATAAAGTCTGCCACTGTTTCCACTCTTTCTCCATCTATTTGCCATTAAGTGATGGGACCAGATGCCATGACCTTAGTTTTCTGAATGTTAAGCTTTAAGCCAACTTTTTCACTCTCTTCTTTCAATTTCATCATAGGTTCTTCAGTTCTTCACTTCACTGCCATAAAGATGGTATCATTTGCATATTTGAGGCTATTGATATTTCTCCCGGCAATCTTGATTCTAGCTTGTGCTTCATCCAGCTCAGCATTTCTCATGATGTACTCTGCATATAAGTTAAATAAGCAGTGTGACAATATACAGCCTTGACACACTCCTTTTCCTATTCGAAACCAGTCTATTGTTCCATGTCCAAGTCTAACTATTGCTTCCTGACCTGTATACAGGTTTCTCAAGAGGCAGGTCAGGTGGTCTGGTATTCCCATCTTTTCCAGAATTTTCCACAGTTTGTTATGAGCTGCAGAGTCAACGGCTTTGGCATAGTCAATAAAGCAGAAATAGATGTTTTTCTGGAACTCTCTTGCTTTTTCCATGATCCAGCAGATGTTGGCAATTTGATCTCTGGTTCCTCTGCCTTTCCTAAAACCAGCTTGAACACCTGGAATTTCACGGTTGACGGATTGTTGAAGCCTGGATTGAAGAATTTTGCACACCAGGACCCAGGAGAAGGGAATATTGACCCCATGGAGACTTGCC
>SJXQ01005222.1:67851-110780 GCA_006408695.1 Aepyceros melampus | reverse complement strand
CTTTGCCGACTAAGGTCCGTCTAGTCAAGGCTATGGTTTTTCCTGTGGTCATGCATGGATGTGAGAGTTGGACTATGAAGAAAGCTGAGCGCCGAAGAATTGATGTCGTGTTGGAGAAGACTCTTGAGAGTCCCTTGGAGTGCAAGGAGATCCAACCAGTCCATTCTGAAGGAGATCAGCGCTGAGATTTCTTTGGAAGGAATGATGCTAAAGCTGAGTACTTTGGCCACCTCATGCGAAGATTTGACTCATTGGAAAAGACTCTGATCCTGGGAGGATTGGCGGCTGGAGGAGAAGGGGAAGACAAAGGATGAGATGGCTGGATGGCATCACTGACTAGATGGACGTGGGTCTGAGTGAACTCTGGAAGATGGTGATGGACAAAGAGGCCTGGCATGCTGAAATTCATGGGGTTGCAAAGAGTTGGACACAACTGAGCAAATGAACTGAACTCATCTACATTTTAACTATTTTCAGGGCTCAGCACTCAAAAGGTGCTGAGGAGGTGCTTAATGGAGGCAGGTGAAATTTTGAAAATGCATTTATTCATTTATTTATTACAAAGAAGGCAGAGGGAGGGTCAAGGAGCAAGGCTGGGTAGACAAGTCTCCATGCAAGTGAGACCTTCCAGCTGAAGTAGAAAGCCAGGAGGGAGGGTGAGCAAAGGCCTAAAATGAGGGCCTGATGGGTGTCCAAGGATCTGCAAGAAGTAGGGTGTGGCTCTGGGGGGAAAAGGGAAAGGAGGCAGAGAGTGAAGTGAGAGGGCTGGGAGTGTCTTCAGAGGCCTTGGGTGGGGGTGTTTGTCTTCATTCTGAGTGAGGTGACAGCCACTGAGGTTGTTGAGCAGAGAGGGGATGATGCTGGCATCATGATGCTGCATCTCTGGTTTTGTCATTAGGATCAAGGTGTTCAGGGGATCAGGGTCAAGAACAGACATCACTGCAAACATCCAACTTCCACTTTCCTCCATTCTTAAATGCACTTGAGCTCCATCGTCTAGGATTCTCAGGAGCTTGAAAGAGAGAGAGAGAGAGAGAGAGAGAAAGTTCATAAATAAAAATTGATACAGATTCAGGGTGCAGTGGTGGGGGCTGCCCCCTCCCCTCCCGGCATGTACTCCCCTCGGGCTCCCAGCGCCTGCACACCTGGGGCAGGTTGATAATGTTCTTGATTATCTTTGTTCTCCCAGCCTCCTCTGAATTTTGTAGAGCTTTCTATTTGCATACATTCCCTGAGCTTTTTATGATTATCTCCCCATCTTTATAGTTTGCCCCATTATTTAAATGAGCGTGAGGTAGATGCAAAACTGCCAGCTGGATGCGCACGCTGCTTCAGTGCTCGAGGAAGGCGGTGTGGGAGCCAGTGGAGCCCCGCGCCTGCCGTCTGCCATCCGGGGTCCGTGTAGGGACCCATGTCCCTGCATAGCTCCTGCTGCCCCCGTATGAGCCCCACTGTCCCGTGTCTTCAGGTTTATGGCTTCATGGGGACTTGAACAGGAAGGTTAAATAAGACCACAACTGTCCACATGACCTCTGGCTCAGCTAATTTTTACCTGTACTGATTTTTTTTTTTCCATTGGCTTGAAAAGATTCAGTGAAATATCTGGATTTTGTTCTCCTCTCTCAATTCCAAATTTGGCCTGCTAAGAGTTGTTTGTTGTTTAAACATACAAATTTAACACATTCATCAAATGCCTGGGGTGGTTCTGGGTACTTTGTTGCTGTGTTCAGTCCTCAAAACAACTCTAGGGGTAGGAATTATTGTCTATGTACCAGAAAAAAAGAAAATCAGATGCAAGGAGCCAAAGAAAATTGCCATGGCCAAGATTTACAAAGTAGGAAGTGGAGAAGGTAGGGTTCAGAATATGGTCCAGCCTCTTCTTATACTTGGGGTCTCTTCTGTATTCCTCTTTTTGGGGTGTGTGTAGAGGAGGCTGAAGACTCTTGAGAGTCTCTTGGACAAAAAGGAGATCAAACCAGTCAATCCTAAAGAAAATCAGTCCTGAATATTCATTGGAAGGACTGATGCTGAAGCTGAAGCTCCAGTACTTTGGCTATCTGATGTGAAGAGCTGACTCATTGAAAAAGACCCCTGATGCGGGAAAGACTGAAGGCAAGAGAAGAAGGGGATGACAGAGGATGAGGTTAGATGGCATCACCGCCTAACCGGGAAAGGTCCAGGAGTTGGTGATGGATAGGAAAGCCTGGTGTGCTGCAGTCCATGGGGCTGCAAAGAGATGGACACGACTGAGCGACTGAACTGAACAGAGGAGGCTGGGCCCTGACTTTCCCAACTTGGTCAGCAAGAACAGTGAGGAGGCCGGAGGACAGAGGGGCTTGCCCAGTTGTCCACCACTGCCATCACTGCCTTGAAAACGATGTGGGTAGCAGCTTTATAAAGTTTCTGCAGACAGGCAAAGACAGTGTTATACTGAATGACAGAATCAGGATCACGAAGATCCCAGTGGACTAGAAGGAGCAGTTGAATCTAGTGCAGTGATATCTAATCAATTTAGTAAATGTAAGATTTGGCCCTGGGGGGAAAACAACCGGCAAAATATAGGTGCAAGAAAATCCTGGCCTAGCTGGATGGATATTCAAGAAAAATTTAATGAACAACCTTTCTAGATCCCAGTGGACTAGAAGGAGCAGTTGAATCTAGTGCAGTGATATCTAATCAATTTAGTAAATGTAAGATTTGGCCCTGGGGGGAAAACAACCGGCAAAATATAGGTGCAAGAAAATCCTGGCCTAGCTGGATGGATATTCAAGAAAAATTTAATGAACAACCTTTCTTTGCCTGACATTAGGGTTACAACAATAAACAAATAAGGTACAATCCTTATCTTCAGTTCAGTTCAGTCATTCAGTCGTATCCGACTCTTTGCGACCCCATGAATTGCAGCATGCCAGGCCTCCCTGTCCATCACCAACTCCCGAAGTTCACTCAGACTCACGTCCATTGAGTCAGTGATGCCATCCAGCCATCTCATCCTCTGCCGTCCCCTTCTCCTCCTGCCCCCAATCCCTCCCAGCATCAGAGTCTTTTCCAATGAGTCAACTCTTTGCATGAGGTGGCCAAAGTACTGGAGTTTCAGCTTTAGCATCATTCCTTCTATTCTTGTGGGCTGAGAGAAGCAAAACTAAGTCAATAAAATAGTAAGTCAGCAGTGTCGATGCATGTTGGGATCCAATGGGGACAGATATTTCAGGTGGTATGAGAGTGACAGAGAAGAGGACCAGGTAGTTATTTGGGGACTTTGTAATCATGAAGTGCCTGCTAGTGGCTTCCAAACCTAGGTCTTCAAAAGGGGGTCTAGCATGCTCAGAAGTTTGCCTGATAGTCAGGGAGGGAGTGTTCATTCTTTCATTTAATACATACTTGTGGTGTACTACATGGCAGGGGTTCTCCTAAGTGCTTGGGATAGACACTCTCTTAGGGAACATGGGCAGGAAGAGCTCTCTGGGAACCTAACAGGGAGCAGGGACCTGAACGGAGACATGAAACAAACGTGCAAATATATGGAGAATGGCATCTTGGCAGCAAGTGCAAAGGCCCCGGGGCATGAAATGAGTTAGGAACATCCTAGGTCCAGGACCAAGCCCTTGTCACGGAAGTGAAGTGAGCCAGACAAAGAAAGCTGGGGAATGAGTCTGGGGAGCAGACTTGGCGGATCCTGTAAGTCCAGTGGACCTTGGAGGAAGTTTGGGTTTTTTCCTGAGAGAGAGTAGGGGAAGGGCAGCATTGTAGTCCCTTGCAGCTATAAAAGACGCACTCTGCTGCCATGTGGCACAGAGGCTCTAGGGGCGAGGCTGTAAGGAGGGAGTGGAAGGGGCTTGGATGAGGCCGTGGATTAATAGCAGCTGTTCTAAAGTCCCACCTCGTGCCTCTCATGGCCCAGGCGAGGCCTCACTGGCACACAAGCTGCTGAGTTGGGCTTCTTGAGGCTGCTGGGGTTAAATGCCACTTCAAGAGCAATGTGCCTTGGTCAAGGGAGATTTCAGGCTCTTGGCCGTAGTGACATGTTATCTCAGTCCTGATAGTGCTGATTATTTATAGCATCGCTTGCCTCACACATACTTTTGCAATTAGACATACTCAAAACATGCTTCTCTCCTGATCCTCAAGTCTGCGTGTTTTCTGCCTAGCTGCCCATCCCTTCTGTTCTCCCACTGGTATCACAGTGCTCCCTACCCCCTGGGCTCACAATAAAGATGTCTGCTGACGGATTCCTAACCAATACTTGTGTGTGTCCAGGAGTCCCCAGAGGGCGTTCCACACAGGCCCACGTGCAGTCTCACTCCTCTCTGCCCAGAGCTGGCCAGCCTTGCAGCATCCTTGCTTCACACTGAGGTCCTGTTTTCTTCTGCTGGAGAACGGAGCTCTACCCTGGAAGCTATCTCTGTCCCATGGTGAAGGGCCGGACTTTCTGTTTTTTGCACAGCTCCCTTATGTATCAGGAGACCAACAGCCCTCTTGTATACCAGTTCTAAGAAATGATGCCTGGGTTTCAGAGGGCTGCCCTGCCTTCATGTCCAATTTCCACTTAGCTTCGTCTGAAGCTTACTTCCCAGCTCAGTATTTCTCTTTGGAGTCTCATTTGGAGTTGAACTCAGGCTACTCAGTATTGTTGATCATGTTTTTATAGGTCCCTAACTAGACTACAGACACCTGGAGGACAGGATCTGTGTCTTATCCATCTTAGTATTCCCCAGAGTTTAGCGCGGTGACTTATCTATGCTGGGAGTTCCGTGAGTGCTGCTGATTGACTGGCTGCTATGCCAGCCCCAGGAGGTAAAGGGCTTCTCAGAGAGTCTCTGCAGGGACCAAGTATTTGTCTCTTAGCCTATTCAGGTGTAACAATAGATCAAGGCAAGATTTCAATTATCCTTCACTTTCATTCCCAAACTCTCTGCTTTGTTCATTCTATTGAAAATGCCTGGTGACAGAGACAAGACTCTGAGAGAGACAGAATGCTTCCAGAGCCTTAAGAAAGCCGTGTAGCAGGAAGGACATATTTCAATGTAGTTATTTTCTACCAAGGCTAATATTGTGCTCCAATACTTCAGGGTCTAGTGAGCTCATCAACAATGTTTGCCTTTAATTTTACCATTTGTACCCAGTCATATGTTACTTGTTATGTTTCTGTCTAGTTCCATTTTATCAAAAGCATCTTAGGGCTTTCATTGTCTCTGAAAAGTTGCTGTAAGATGGACGAGCATGGATATCCATCACGTTTAACTATCTCCTTCATCACTCTTCCATTGTCTGTTAAAGGACAAATTGTTCATATGCTCATTAAAAATGGGAACTTTTGTGATTGAATGGAGGAATGAAATTGCATATTGGGTTGGGGGAAACTCTCTGCCTGATTTCCCCCTGGGAAGGCCCTTGGCCTTTACCTGAAAGGTGGGGAGGCCTCTTGCTTGCAGGAGAGGAGAGCCGCATTCTCTCAGAAAGGAATCTATACAGCTTCCTGAGAGATCCTCAACTCTGAGATGTGTGTTAGAATCATCAGGGGTAGATGCTGGCCTCCCACCTGCTCTGGTCAGGTAAATAAAAATCTCTTCTTTGGGGCTTGAAAACTGGCATTGATACAGTTTTAAAAACCCTCCAGGTGGGTCTGAAGTGCAGCCGGAGAGGAAAACAACTGACCTAGACCCGTGATTCTGGGGCACTCCCATCCCCGTTGGACACTTGGCAATGTCTGGAATATCTTTGACTGACATTTCGATCGCTGGGAACTGCTGCTGGCATCTAGTGAGTTGAGACCAGTGATACTACTAAAGGTTCTGCAATGCACACGGCAGCCTCTATAGTTAGGAGCAATCCAGTGCAGATTGTCAACAGTGCTGAGGCTGACAAACCCTTCCCTAGAGTGTTAGAGAAGCAAACACACGCACATACACACAGTTATTTGAGTATAGAAATGTTTGCAGTTATAATACATTGGGGTTCTGTTTGTAAATACATTGGGGTTCCCAAAGCAGTTCTATACACTTCACTAGATGTGATCTTCACTATGACCCTATAAAAGAAATATTAACATTTTGATGTTATAGTCAGGAAGCTGAGGCTGAAGACAGTGAATGACATCCCCAAGACCACACCACCCTCAATCCCTCAGTTATGACTGTTCCCCAGTGGAAAGGCCAAAGGTGTGCCCAGGCATCTTCCTTGCCCCGTGACCTTCTCAAGGCAAACACTGTAACTAATCTATCCTCATTCCCTCTGAGCCCAAGTGCGGCCTCAGAACGCTTCTCAACACCGCAGTCCAGGCAGTCCCAACTGATCGGGGTCGGCGCGGGAGAGGAAGCTTGTTTGTCACGTAGCTTCTCTAACCCAAGCACGGTACCTCTCCCTGAATTAGGCTGATTTGTTGAAAGAGACACGAAGGCGAGCACTTGAGAGCAGGAGGGTCTCTGAACATCTGCAGGTGTTCAGACAATCTGTTTGGAAATTGCAGGTTAGCAGCAGACGCTTCTGCCTGAGCCCATGAGGAAGCGACCGTCTCGCTAACCCTTATATTTCTTTATAACTTTATTAGTGCGTTTCACTCTCACCATATGCTGCTAATTGATACACAAAGGAAGCACACGCAGTTGTATTTGTCATTTGGTATAAATGAAATATTTTGCCTTCTTCCTGAGCTTGCTAGGATCTCCCTTTCAAGACTTAAACATGATCTAATCAGGAGAACATGTCGAACTATATGATTCATGAAGTGGGCAGGGTAGGAGTCGGTGTGCACTCGCTGTGCAGAGTGAAGAAGCTGGAGGCCCCTGCCTGGGTGAATTGTGGCATGCAAGATGAAATGCTTCAGGCCGGTAGGTGAGCATGTGGGAGGAGCAGACAGAGGGAGAAAAGCAACAGCTAAGAGGCCCGCTGCTCCATCTCCCAGGCAGGCAGGTGATGGAGAAGGTGCAGGCAGCGCGGGGGCTCGTTTAGCCCCATCCTTTGGAGACAGGAGAGCCAAACAGGGCGCTGAGCAGCTGCTCCCTGGGGTGTGTGCCACCAGTTTCAAAAAGCTGTATGAGTCTCTTCAGGATCAACAGAGCTCCTGGCCTCTGGTCTGTCTGTGCCACGCCTGGGTTTTCATGGCCTCAGTCTCCAGCATCAAACATGAGCTCATCTTATAACTCAGGTGAGGAGACGGGCTTTCCCTGACTGGTCTCCCTTTGTGTCTTTGGCTCCGACCGTGGGGCTGCCAAGTGCTCTTGAGTATGTGGCCTCATCGGCGCTCTGTGGCTCTGTGCTTCCATCACACTGGGGAGCAGGAGGGCTCAGGGCCCCTCTCCTGGTGGGTGTGCGGCCTCCACCTTCACCAGGAACCTGGCAACAGACTTCCCCTGAGTGGTGCCTGCTGCTGCCCTGGGGCTCTGGTGCCCACCCTGCTGTCTCTTGGAATCACCTGGGAAGCCAGACTTTGTAGAAGTTTCTCTCATGCTCTACTGGGCTACAGTTTCCTAAGGGCGGGAACTTTTCTCCTTTGGCTTATAGCTCCAGCCTGAGATTCTCTGTCAGTGCCTGCTGTTGTTTAGTGGCTAAGTTGTGTCTGACTCTTTGCGACCCCATGGACTGCAGCGCACTAGGCTTCCCTGTCCTTCACTATCTCCCAGAGTTGGCTCATGTTCATGTCCATTGAGTTGGTGATGCTATCTAACCATCTCATCCTCTCTGCCCTCTTTTCCTTTTGACTTCAGTTTTTCCCAGCATCAGGGTCTTTTCCAATGAGTGGTCTCTTCACATCAGGTGGCCAAAGTATTGGAGCTTTAGCTTCAGCATCAGTCCTTCCAATGAATATTCAGGGTTGATTTCCTTTAGGATTGTGTGATTTGATCTTACAGTCCAAGGTACTTGCAAGAATCTTCTCCAGCACCACAATTCAAAAGCGTCAATTCCTCAGCACTCAGCCTTCTTTATGGTCCAACTCTCACATCCATACATGACTACTGGAAAAACCGTATCTTTGACTACATGGACCTTTGTCAGCAAAGTGATGTCTCTGCTTTTTAATGTGCTGTCAATATTTGTCATAGCTTTCCTTCCAGGGAACAAGTATCTTTTAACTTCATGGCTGCAGTCCCTGTACACACTGATTTGATCAGTGCCTGACACTTCATGAATGAAATTTCACCTACTATGTGTCAGACCTTGCTATGGCCTCTCAAAGACATCGTCTCCTCTCATGGTTCTATAGTCTCTCCATGGGGTGACTGTTCTCATTTTTATGGATGAGAAGACTAAGGCTGAGATAATTGATCTGCAGAACTTTATACAGCTGCTAAGTGACAGAGCTGAAGCTTGAACTAAGTCAAGCTCACAGCAAAACCTAATCTCTTTTTATTCTGGTGCTTCTGCTCCTAGGAGGACTGGATGAGGGAGTGTAAATGAGTTTGTGCACCTTCCTCCATTATGGTAGACCAATCATTTTAGAAACCTAAGTAGTTAAGAAAAATGCAAAAATCCTCATGATTTGGTATTCTTGAAAATAGCATTTCTAAAACAGTGAACAGGTATCCTTTGGGTGTTTCATTACATATTTAAAATATAGGGTTTTAAGCAATGGAGAAGGCAATGGCACCCCACTCCAGTACTCTTGCCTGGAAAATCCCATGGATAGAGGAGCCTGGTAGGCTGCAGTCCATGAGGTCACAAAGAGTTGGACATGACTGAGTGACTTCACTTTCACTTTTCACTTTCATGCATTGGAGAAGGAAATGACAACCCACTCCAGTGTTCTTGCCTGGAGAATCAAAAGGACGGGGGAGCCTGGTGGGCTGCCGTCTATGGGGTCGCACAGAGTCAGACACGACTGAAGTGACTTAGCAGCAAGCAATAAAGAATGTGGGAATCACCACCTTTTGAGACCCTCTCCCAGGGGATCGTGACTTCATATTAATATAACAAAGGTCCTCAGCAGTCCTGAATTAAAGAACTCTCCGCTTAATGCTGGATTTGCAAAATCTGTTTCTCTTCAGAACTTCTCCTTTTTTTTTCACCAGAGACAACCTACCAGTAGTTCCCAACACACTGGTAGCCCATTTATGACAATATCATGATCTGGAGACAGCCTGGCATGTGCTAGTATGTCGGGCTAGTGAAAATAGCTCAACAAAATGCGAGCATGCTCATGTTGGCAAGCAGATGCTCCAATGACAAACCTGACCTTGATTGATAAGTTGGAATTGATTCAACAGTCTTAAAAACAGGGCTAAAAATGTCTTAGAGACTGAACTAACATAGAACTTTCACTGAAGACATGCAGATTGTTGAGAATCCTGAATCATTTCAAGCTAGGTAATATTAGCCTCCATTTCACAGAAAGAATCATTTGCTCCACAGTGATTTACTGAGTGCTCTCAGGTGCCAGCCTCTGCTGGGCACTGGGAAGACATGATTACATGAGATAGGCCCGGTACTGGTCACCACAGGATTGGCAGGTGTGAGTCTTTTCCCTTAGGTGGTTCTCAGGGGTGGTGAGAAACGAGATGCTTTCACGTCTCTCTTCATATCCAATTCACATCTCTGCTTTTCTTCAACCAGCCCTGATTTTTTATGCATTCATTTATTTGTCCGAGAAATCTTCATTGAACACCTACTGTATAGAAGGCACAGATATAGCAGTGAATGGTAGAGATCAAAGCCCCCCTATCCCACCCCAGGAAGGTTTTTCCTAGTGGAGCTTATATTTGGATTATTCTGTATTTACTTAAAAGGTTGTCATCTCCCTGAGATCACACTTGGCGCCTCCTTGAATGGAAACCCAGGGCCTTCTTACTTGTTTAGAGTCTTAGATCGCCAAACCTGACCCTGGTGTGGCGTCCTGTTATGTCCTCAGGACCCACTGATGCCCATTACTTTACTCACTCTCTGTTTCCTGGTCCTTGCACCTTCCTACCCTTGTCTGATTCGTTTCTACAGCCCTCACATTCTTATGGCTAGGCACTGAGCTTCAGACCCTGTACAGGACAGTCTTAGTTCTTGTATTAGTCAGGGGCCTCGAGAGAAACAGAGCCATTAGGATATGTATGGACTTCCACGAAAAGATCTATGATGAGGGATTGATTCATGCAATTACAGAGGCAGAGAAGTCCCACAGTCTGCCATTTGTAAGCTGGACTTCCAGGAAAGCCAGTGGTATAGTTCTGGTTCAAACCCAAAGGCCCAAGAGCCAGGAGAGCCGATGTCCACCGCAGATGATGATGAATGTTTGGCCTCAAGAAGGGCAAATACATTTGTCCTCCCTCTGACTTTTTGTTCTGGTCAGGCCCTCAATTGATTGGATGATTCCTCCTGCATCGGTGAGGGCAGATTTTCTCTCAGTCTGCAGATTCAAACGTTAACCTCTTCTGGAAACACCCTCATAGACACACCCAGGAATAATGTTTTATCAGCAACTTAGTTCAGTCGAGGTGACACATAGATTGAACCATCTCAGTTCCCAAGGGGCACAGAGCGTGGTGAGGGTGAGAGACACACGAATGATCTGACGGATGGGCGATGGAGGTGAGTGGGCGCAGAGGCAGCCTGGGCTTCTGAGAGGAGGTCACATGAACCTGAAGGTTGGGTAGGATGTGCTGTGGAAGGACAGGGGGAGGCTTGGGAGGGAGGAGGAAGACCTTGCAGGCAGAAGGAGCAGGAAGCACAGACGCTGGAAGAGGAGGCCGGGCATGATCAGGGCTTCACTCCTTTCAGTCTTTCTGTGATGTGCTGGCTGCTACCTTCTGCCCAGCACTGAGCTGAGCTCAACTTAAGGATGGAAAAAAAAAGTGACTATCAAAGACTATGTTCCTCTTAGTCAAATGAAGGAGACAGGCACAGACCTAGGCTTTGTGATGAGTGGTGTGAAACACACAAACGTTACTTGGTGGAGGAAGACAGCAGTCAACTGGGGGCCTGCTTGGGGCAGAGGGGATCTTAGGCTGAGGCCCGAAGGCTGAGAAGGAGCTGACGGGGAGAGCAGGTGGACAGATGATTCAGAGGGAACAGCAAGTGGGAGGGTGTTGAGTGGGGAGGGACTGAGGACGCTGATTAAGGCGCTGGAAAAGGGCGCCTGAGTGAGAGCACGGGGGGCCAGGAGGAGGGGCAGGCAGGGACAGCTGTGCTGCTGTGTGTTTTGTCCTCTGGGAGGAGCGTGGACGCGGTCATGGAGGAGGCAGAGGGATGCTGGAGGGAGGCAATCACATCTGCAGCTTCAAAGGACAGTAAAAATGATAGCAGCATGGCATGCTCTATGCTTAGCTGTGTGCTCAGTTGCTCAGGCACGTCCAAGCCTTTGTGATCCCGGGGACCGTAACCCTCCAGGAGCCTCTGTCCACAGAGTTTTCAAAGCAACAATACTGGAGTGGGTTGCTGCTCAAGACCCAGGGGATCTTCCCAACGCAGGGATCAAACCTGCATCTCCTGCTTTGGTAGATGGATTCCCACCTGGAAGTTGGTATTGAAGAATTGCTAATGACTGTTGGGGTGTGATAATGGTGAGGTCGTTAAACAAAAAGCCCTTATTAATAAGTTAGAAGTTCATACAGAACTATTTGCAGGTGAAATGATGTGGACTTTGCTTTAACATATTCAGCAAAATAAGTAGGGGAAGAGATAAAATAAGGTTGGCAAAATGATCATTGTCAAAGTTGGATAAAGGTATATAATGAGTTCATAAACCCCTTCTTATGTTTCAGGTGTTTGAAATTTCCCTTAATAAAGTTATTTTAAGTTGAAAAATAATCATATGTGGTATGTACTCAACTACTGGAAAGTTGTTGATAACACTAGTTGCTTTTTATTGAGCATCTCCTGCATGGCAGCTTTTGAATTAATGACTTTACATTAGCTCAGGGATCTCCATGATTTTTAAATTTTCCATCCCACCAACAAAAATGATGTGAAGCATATATCACGAATATAATTACAGTTTATTTGTTACTTATACACTGTCAGATGGTGCTTTTTGAGTACCTTATAAAACATACACAAAATAAGAAATTCTGAATGAATGAAACTAACTTTGAATAAATAATATCTGATGTCTTGCTAATTGTGGTAGCCTTGTTCTATTACTAGTTAAAATCTCTAAGCACAAGTTAAGCACAGAGAAAAAAGTTGTCATTAATAGTAATTGTTGTAAATCCATATTACAAGCCATTTTATGATAATTTCCTTTGAATGGGTGAGGGACAGTGTTCTGTCTTCTCAGATTAAATTATTATTTTCTTTACATGTCATGGTGCAGCCCAAGAGGACCCCTTAGCAAGATAGAAGGAAGGTGAGTTCTGTCATTTTTTCGATGCTCACTTATACTTACCTTCTTAGCATGTTTTAAAATAGATTTTTAGCAGGATATTTTTTAAAAGTCACACGTCCATTTTATAAGTCTGCTTAAAAACTGGTTATTACAATCCCCAAATCCATTTACTTGAGCATACATAAATTGCCACACCAGGCAATTTGCTCAAAGCAAATGAATAGATGTGGGTGTGTGAGCAGCTAAGCTGTATTGTAAAGGAAAGAAAAGAGCTGACACACAGATCAAATATGGGTGTCAAGTGTATATACATACATGAAGTATAAGTAAAGTTTCATTTCCTTTTTTATTTTGAGTGAATTAAATAAGCTAGAAATCAAAACTCTGATATTCTTCCTGCATCCCACCCGAGAATGTGCACACTCCACTTTGGAAACCTCTGTACCTGTATAGGCCTCAGCACAATGCTGTAAGGCAGACGTTATTATCCTCCACTTGGCAGATGAGGGGACAGCCCAACAGGTCAAATGGTTTGCCTGATTGACCTAGCTATTTAGAAGCAGAGCAGGATTGTAACCCAGGGGTGCCGGACTCAAAGTTCCTTACTTCCTAATAATAGTGCCAGCGGCTGGCCTTAGTGTTGACAAGGGGCCAGGCAGTGAGGTGGGCACCATAATCCTGGTGTTACTGAGGACAGAGGGTCAGCAGAGTAACTTCCTATGATCAGCTCAGTCCGTATGACTCTAGAGTCTACTGGTCTGCTTATGAATCCTAGTTCACTACCATGCAGCTTGGGAAAATGACTTTTTCTTCCCAAGTCTCAGTTCCTCACCTTAAAATGGGCCAATGGACCCCACCCGCCTCCCCACAGAGTTTTTGAAAGATCTGGATGAGATAGTGGATGAAAATATGAAAGCTGCCTTTAATTTGTATTGTTCTATATACTTGGGATGATTCCGAGTCAACTTAAATTAAAAAGAGCCAGAACCAAATATCAATATATTGGAATGACTGAGTGAATGATTGAACGCGCTGCCCCAGTGGTTCCCACATCTCCTTAAACACAATACAACTGGAATCTGGCCTTGTGTTTTACCCTCAGTAAATCTGCCCAGGGCCTCCTGCTCTCTTGGGCAAGGGCATGGTGATTTCACTTGCCATGTTTGAATCTCATCCAACCTGATCTGCAGAGGCTGGAGTCCAACCTTTCTCCTCCTGCCACCAGGAATAAAAATCAGGTTCCTTCATTCTTGTCCCTGAGTCAAGAAACCCAGAAACAAAAAGGCCAGCATGGACATTGTTTCCAAATTTATGTGACAAAATCACAAATAATGTCTTGCATTCCAAGAGCAGAGACAGGCCTGGAATTTCTGTAAAGTTTCCCAACTCACAACATATTTTAATGCCATATTTGAGCTCTGCAGCAGAATTGCTATCTCTAGACACCAGAGCATAGCAGTGAAAAAAATATCTACTTTTAATATCCAAGTATGCTGCAAAATAAAAAGGGGAAACATTTTCAGGTGGCTCATACGAAGGAAGGATCAACTGTGCAGCTAACCCAACGTAACAGCAATGCCTAAGGTGGAACTTCTTTTCACAGCTTTTTGTAAGGCCTCCCCAGACAGCCATTTTGCTTTTTTTGCATTTCTTTTTCATGAGGATGATTTTGATCCCTGTCTCCTGTACAATGTCACAAACCTCCATCCATAATTCATCAGGCACTCTATCTATCAGATCTAGTCCCTTAAATCTATTTCTCACTTCCACTGTATAATCATAAGGGATTTGATATAGGTCATCCCTGAATGGTCTAGTGGTTTTCCCTACTTTCTTCAATTTGAGTCTGAATTTGGCAATAAGGAGCTCATGAACTGAGCCACAGTCAGCTCCTGGTCTTGTTTTTGCTGACTGTAGAGAGCTTCTCCATCTTTGGTTGCAAAGTATATATTCAACCACCATGAGAAACACTGGGCTGGAAGAAGCACAAGCTGGAATCAAGATTGCCGGGAGAAATATCAATAACCTCAGATATGCAGATGACACCACCCTTATGACAGAAAGTGAAGAGGAACTAAAAAGCCTCTTGATTAAAGTGAAAGAGGAGAGTGAAAAAGTTGGTTAAAGCTCAACATTCAGAAAACAAAGATCATGGCATCCAGTCTCATCACTTCATGGGAAACAGATGGGGAAACAGGGGAAACAGTGTCAGACTTTATTTTTTTGGGCTCCAAAATCGCTGCAGATGGTGACTGCAGCCATGAAATTAAAAGACGCTTACTTCTTGGAAGAAAAGTTATGACTGACCTAGACAGCACATTGAAAAGCAGAGACATTACTTTGCCAACAAAGGTCCATCTAGTCAAGGCTATGATTTTTCCAGTAGTCATGTATGGATTGAGAGTTGGACTGTGAAGAAAGCTGAGCACCGAAGAATTGATGCTTTTGAACTGGGGTGTTGGAGAAGACTCTTGAGAGTCCCTTGGACTACAAGGAGATCCAACCAGTCCATTCCAACCAGTCCACTCAGGAGATCAGTCCTGGGTGTTCATTGGAAGGACTGATAGCTAAAGCTGGAACTCTAGTACTTTGGCCACCTCATGCGAAGAGTTGACTCATTGGAAAAGACTCTGATGCTGGGAGGGATTGGGGGCAGGAGGAGAAGGGGATGACAGAGGATGAGATGGCTGGATGGCATCACCGACTCAATGGACATGAGTTTGAATGAACTCTGGGAGTTGTTGATGGACAGGGAGGCCCGGCATGCTGCAATTCATGGGATTGCAAAGAGTTGGACACGACTGAGCGACTGAACTGAACTGAAGGTGAAACTAAGAGAAGGCTATAATTTATTGAATGTTCACGGCGTGTCTCACATTGTGTGAAAAGTTTCCATCTATTATCTCATTGAAATCCTTATAACAGCCTTAAGAGGTTGTTATTGGCATCACTCAGACTCCTAAAAGAAAAGAGATCATCAAACTAAGATCGTTTGAAGAGAGTTTATTTGAAAGGGGTCTATTTACAAAGATGTGGCAAGGTACAAAGGAGCCTCAAAAGGAAGTGTGGTACCCTGGGGCCAGTATCAGCAGACCTGTTAACCATCCTTAAGTCAAAGAAACGAATACAGGCAGCAGTTGCCAGATCTCAGAGAGAGAAAAACCTGCTTTGAGTGGAGTCAGGGCCTGTGGGGAGGGCCACAGCCAACACAAGGCAACCGCTTTGAGTTGGAGCAAAGGGAATGACTAGCTGGACTTCATACTCCTCTCCTGATTCCTGCTAGGGCTCCCTATTGGCCAGAAGCCAGAGAGGCAGAGAACCTGTTAGTACAGACCAGGATTTCTCAAAACTCTGCACTGTTGATATTTGGGGTTGGATAATTCTTTGTTGTGAGGAAATACTCCTGCATACCGCAGGGTGTTAATAGCATCCCTGGCCTCTACCCAACTAGATGTTAATAGCAATTTCCTCAGCTGTGACACTCCAGAATGTCTGTATCTCCAGGCATCCCTTGAGGAGACAAAATTGTCCCATTTGAGAACCACTGGTCTAGTCCAGATGGGTCAGTCTCCTGTATAGGTTGGTGCAGATTTATAGAGTGGATCTGAAGAAAACAGCCTAGAGAACTTTCGTTAGTCTTAATTCACAGCCAAGAAAGCTGTGGCTCGAGCAAATTAACCTTCTGAAGCATGCACAGACTGTGAGAGCAGAAGCCAGTCTGCAAACCTCAGTCTGTTTGATCTCAATGCCTCAACTTAAAAATCACCCAGGGATCGGACCCACATCTCCTGCGTTGGCAGGCGGGTTCTTTACCACTGAGCTGCCTAGGAAGCCCATAGACATCCAAGCCACACCAACAACTGTAAAACTGCAGCTGTGATAACTGGTACAAGGAGAGGTGCAGGGGTTATAAAAGTGTAGTGTGGTGCGTTTCACCTTGGTTAGGGAGGTGAGAGAAAGCAGCTCCAGGGTTCAAGGGTCACACTAGTCCCTCCAGTCTTGTTATTATCTAGCTCTTGGCATACTCTTTCCTACTTTGCCTTTCCTCAGTGTTCTCTCTGCCTTCCACCCCCTTACTGCTGTCAAGATAAGATAAAGTCTTAGGAATCAAGAAACCCACACTTGCTAAAAAGTGGGATATTGCAAGCAAAATTTGTTATAGTGAGGAATATAAGTGTGAACTAACAATTTTAAAATAACATAGGTCTACCATTTGCTAAAAATTGCTCATCAGTGGCAGTAACTGATACACCTTTGCCCAGCTCCAAGAGATTAAGTGATCTCTCCAAGGTTACACAGCTCCTGGGTGGGGAACTCCACATTTGAATCCAGGTCATTTAGCTCCCAGGTCTGTGCTTTTGTCACAAAACATGCCATTTCCCATAGAAGCAAATATTTTTATATTTTTTGATCAAATATTTGTCTGCATATGAGATAGAAATTGTGCTTGCTTCTATTGGTGCAATTAAGAAAGAATAAACTAGAAAAGCATGCAGAAGTCAAGTAATTCCAAAAATAACAAAGTGTATTATATTCAAAGTGTAGGCAAGACAAATCAGTGCTGATGGCCATGCATAATGGCCAGATAGAAAGAGGGTTCAAGTCAATGTTCCAAAATGATTAATTAGCCCAATGTCCTTGAGAGTTGTGCTAAGTACACAGACTGAATTGCTCATCTCCTAGGAGATGAAACCTCTACAAAGCTGTAGAAATTACAATAAAATAGAAACAGAAATTTGTGCCTTTTTAATAATGCTAACAGACAAGATCAGTAAATTAAAGTGACAGCGTAAGAGGCAAAGAGGTGTGCTGTGTTGCCGTTTAGTCACTAAGTTCATGTCCAGCTCTTCCGTAACTGCATGGACTGTAGCCCACCAGGCTCCTCTCTCCATGGGATTTCCAGGCAAGAATACTGGAGTGGGTTGCCATTTCCTTCTCCAGGGGATCTTCCCAACCCAGGGATCGAACTCATGTCTCCTGCATTGGCCGGTGAGTTCCTTACTGCTGAGCCAGCAGGGAAGCCCAGCAAAGAGGTATAACACTAGCCAAACATGACATTCAGCGTACACACTTTGTAAGGCTATCCCTAAACTGCCAAAAAGTAAAGTCCGTGTGAAAGTGTGAGTCCAGAAATTTCTATCTAGGGGATATAGTGAATGGGCTTTACTTAATCTTATGACCAGGCTTGCATTGCTTTAGATGGTCTTTAACTTCACGTGGCCTGAGAAGTTCTCCTTTTATTGGGTACAGCATAATGAATACAACCAGGAAAGTTGTCAAAATGTTACAATGAAAAGCCTAGAAGAAACGAAAAGTGCATAGAAATAACCTGAGGATGTTACAGGTACAAGGACAAATATAATGAAGCAATGAAAGGAATGCTTGGTGTTGCTGTTTTAGAATAGGCTTTAGTACATTTGTAACCATTCTATGTCTGTATATTTCACCTGCTCTTGAAGGTATCGATGTTTCTGAGACTCACACATAGTGCAGGTAGCAGGTCCTGCTCGCATCTCACCCCTGTGCCCTCAGAACCCCATTTTCAGGCACTCCAGCCACATCTTTGTCACTGGGCTGTCCACAGGCTTCCAGAACCCACCCTCATGTGTGCACAGGGGAGACTGCAAGTGCCTCAGAATTAACCATGCCTGTCAGTATCCCTTGACAACCCCTACCCAGTGACTAACAGGTGTGAGAGCATAGATACCTCAGTTCCCTCACTCCTGGCCATGATTATTTCCAGGCGTGGCTTTACATCATTTCCCAGAGCTTCCTCATGTGGTGAGTTTCAGTCACTAGCTGTAGTAGCTGGCTTGACAACATATCCATTCTGGCTGACTCTTCTTACCCGGACTGAGTCTCCAGTTCCCCTCACCCCTAGGTCCCTACAGCTCCCAAACACACTGTGCACACTTGAGCCCTAATCAGGGAGTGTTTCTGCAGGAAACCCAGCTAAGACTACACTTGTCATTGTAGTTTAATTTCTTTGCTGGAGGTTAGTAAAAATGTGTAAGCAACATTTACATTACCAAAAGAGTTGTTCTGAAAAACTTACCTAGGATCTAACGGATGATTTTAGTAAATGGAACATTGAAGCAAAACACAGTATTTGTGGTTGTTTATAACCAGGCACAAAAAGCCTTCAGACATTAAACAATATATCAACATATCTGATAGTAAAACTCGTAACCCACTTTGTAGAAACAGCTCAAATGTTAGGGTTTCATGGAATCATCTAGAGTGCGTTAGCTGCTTCAATTTCTCTGCTCTCATACCTTCAGTTCATATTTCTGAAATGGTAGATACCATGCTGTATTGTAATTGATCTGTTCACATATAATGTATCTCCAAAATTATAATCAGAGCTCCTTAAAGGCAAAGACTGAATCTCATTTGCCTTTGTCATCCTTGTACCTTGATCTGGCCTTGCCATGATGTTGGCTGCAATATTTAGCTGTTGAAAAAACAAATAACTGAATGAATGAAAAGAGAATGAATAAAGGGACATCTTCCTTGTCTAATAGTTTATATTACGTGTCTTTAAGGACTGAACTATTTTGTTTATCATCAAAATCCCTCGAGCACTTATATAGGGCCTAGAAAGCAACAGGGACTTTATTGCTGGAAACTGCAGAAGTGAGTGAACGAATAACAAGTGAAGTCACTGGCCAGCCCCCAGTCATTTTTGAGCGATTACAGCCAAACCCAGTTTTCTCCTTTCATTGTGTTGATAGAATGTAGCTTAGTTTCGTTATTCATGATGTTTTGTTAATTAAAGAACAGTATGCTTTTAGGCATTAACTTACTTCACATTAATTTGGACTGGTTGTTTTGGTGTCTCAGCCTAATTTAAAATTGTGACTTTGTCATCCATCATGTTGAATATTTCTCCTAGCTTTGTATCACTCATAAATGTAGCCAGCCTATTCTCACATGATCAACATAGAAACTCTTTGCCAGTTCAGTCCATGGCACATTAGGGTTACAGTCATTCAACTGTCTAGGCCAGGGGTTGGCAAACTATAGCCAAGGGTCAGACCTGGCCAGCAGCTTGTTTTTGTAAATAAAGTTTTATTGGAACACAGCCACTCTTATTTGTTTACATAGTGTCTATGGCTGTCTATTTTTCTCACATTGCAATGGCAAAATTGACCAGTTACAACAGAGACCATATGGCTAGCAAAGTTTGACATACATACTGTCTGCCTATTTACAGAAAAAGTTTATTGATCTTTGGTCTCGGTGATAAATCCACATGAACACACATTTCACTGTCTTATGCATAAAGTCTAAAGGGGAACTTTTTGCATACTCTGTTGAAATCAAAATAGATTGCAGTTTGCCTACAGCTTTCCTTTACTGTCACAGCAACATTATCAAGTAAGGCAATGCACTTATGTAGTACAAATACCTCCTAGTGAGCTAGTATGATTCTTAGCGATCACCACATTAGGAAGTAAAACGCTCACTGAACGTGTATTGGATCACTGTTTTTGGAATTCTATCCCGGGCTCATGAGTCTGGGGCTAACCATCCTTTGCTAGAAAAATGGAGTGTGAATTCCTTTCCCTCTCTTCTAGGCTTCTTCTCCTTATACATTCCCACAAATGAAGCCTCTGTGATGTTAGATCAAGGCAACAACTGGTTTTATCTCAATGAACTATATTTTCCTCATCTGCAAGATGTTATTTTTCAGCATTAACATGAAGATCAAACGAGAAAATAAAAATCACTCGAACTGCCTACATCAATTAAGTATTTTTTGCCAGTCTCTTTCCTGGGTGTTTTTTTACATGCATTGTCTCATTTAATCTCCATAAAACATAGTAAACATTGTCCCCATTTTACAAACGAGACAGAGGGTTAAGGAACTTCATTCATTCATTCAATACATATTTATGAAGCCCTACAATGTGCCAGGTACTGTTCTAGAGAGTTGGGATTTATCTTTGGACAAAATCAGCAAACACCTTAACCCTAGTGTATGTGGTGGGTTGAGATGCACAATAAACTATATACTATGTTAATAATAACAAGCTTATTGAGTATGGTCAAAGATAGTAAGTGCTATGGAAAAGGAAAGGGTAAGACAGGAAAAGCGAGATTAAAAGTCTTGGGAGCTGGGAATACGAGGGAGAGGATTTAGAGTAGTCAGGATAGCCTCACTGAGAAGGTGATGATGTAAATCAAGACCTGAAGCAAAAAGAAATGTTAGCTCTATCTGGAAGAAGACCTATCAAAGGTCACTTCATTAAAGATGCAAAGAGGATTCCAACTCGGCTACATCAGACTCCAGAAGCCAACCTTGTAACAATCAGGGTCCCTGAATGCTAGTTCCCTTCTTAGTGCTCCGCAGGCAATGTGCTGTGCACCCTTGGTCTTTTTTCTTTGGCTGTTGCTTGCATTAAACTTGGCCTTTTTCTTTCCCCAAAGCTTTGCATTCCTCTAGGTCAATAGGATGTCACATCTCTGTCTCTCTGGTCACATGCTCTGCCTTTGGTTACTGAGCCTCTCAACGCATGATGCCTTCGACAGCTAGTGTTGCCTTGCTGACTTCACCCCTTTTCCTTCTCACTGGAGCAATTTGGGATTTCATCTTTACAATCTTTTTTAGAATCTTCCATCCATTTTAAGTCATGTAACTGCTAAGCCTACAAAACCTCATGCCCGTGTTTTTTCTGTATATATGGACAGCTATACTTTTTATCTTCCTTGTAGCTATTGCTGTTGTTTGCTCCAGTAGCCAGAGTCACTTTCTGTCACTTACAACCACAGAACTCTGCTATATCAAGGTAAAAAAAAAAAAAAATGCTACTAAGAATCCAGAGTTTGTACCTGTCAGCACTGGTTTTTCTTTCTGGATGGCCAAGAACTTCAGGAAAACAGAGTGACTTTCCTGTGGCCTTCCGCCACCTCCCCATCACTCACTCCTCTTTCCTCCCTAACCCAGGCCAAGTCCTCAGTCACAGGTCACCTCTTTGCTTCATCAACACTGAAAGAATGAAACCGTCCCCAGTGTAGCAACTCTCCAGGCCCTCTATTTTTAGCCAGATTCCCAGCAGATGTCTGGATAGTACAAGTCTCCCTTAATTACTATAACTTGTCCGGGTGCCATTTTTGAGCTCTGCAAAATAGGAATTGAAAATAGAACCCACCTCATAGAGTTGTTGTGAAAATCAAATGCAGAAAGTACACACAGAAATAGCATGGAGCCTTGCCTGGGCCAGAGACTTAGCTCATCAGGGAAAGAGTACTGGGACAGAACAGGCCTGCTTGTCAGCCTTGCACCAGAACTTACCAGCATTGTGGATCTCGGTAATAGCTCACCCTCCTTGGGCAGCAGTACTTTGTGCTATAAAGCTGGAGTGATACTATCAATTTCAGGATCAAATGAGATAATAAAAGTTATAAAAATGTATAAAATTATATGTGTAAAAATGCTGAAATAATATCTATTTAAGTATTAAATGAGATTAAGTGTATACAATATAAATAGTAATATGTATGAAAATGCTGGAATAATAATATCAGTTTAAATATTGAGTGAGATAACTGTATGGAGTAAAAATTCTGTTTAACTAGGTCAATTTGAGTATTAAATGATACATGTGTAAAATTAACATTAATCAGATCAATAACACTTTAAATGAGATTAGTAAGTAAGAAGGGCTGAGTATAATATTAGGTACTTGGTAGACACTTGAAAAATGATATGTACCAAAGTTACCATTTTTTAAAACATCATTAGCGTCCTCCTCAGTTTAGGCTGCACTACTCTCAGGGTCATCCTTTCGTATAAAATCTTTTCACTGGTACTGAGTTAGTGTTTAATAGTAACAATTCTGACCATGCAGCATCGTCCCTTGGGCATGTATTTACCATTTTGCAGATTGCATTTTCTTCCGCAGTCTCATGAACTCTCATTTGAAAGTGGCTCTGAACACAAATTGGCAGTCAGATTGGGATTTTACAGGTGTTACCTCCATCAATATTTTCATACCAGTCGGCTGAATATGATCTCTTTAGGAATTCCAAAGTTCTCAAAGGGAATAATTTGCTCCAAAGAACTAGGTCACATAGAAAGAGAAGGGGAGTGGAGGCCCTACACATCCAGAAGCTTTACAGGAAGACAAAAACTTCCTATATGGGAAGAGAAGGCGGGTCATAGAGACTGGAGAAGATTATTTGATCTAGGATTCAGTGAAGGAAAAAGTATATATAAATGACACCATGAGTATCCTGGAGGCTGAAGGGAGCCGCCCAGAGGGGTGTAGTTTGCTGGGACGGCAGTTACTCGTCTCACTGGGTCATGCCTGGCTGAGGGTCCCCTCCCAGCTTCCCTCCAGGTCTCCTCTGCTCCCCTCCTGCCCAGTGCCCTCAGTGGCTCGTGGGCATGGACTCTGCCAGCAGGGCTCCTTTGTCCTCTGGACCCTGGGTGGCCGTGGAAAGCCCTAAGAGGGAACAAAGGGCGCAGGGGCCTCAGTCTGCTTGTGTCCCTTGACCAGCAGTCACATGTCTTGTTGGGGTTACCTTCTTTCTGTGACTTGCTCCTTCTGGGCCAGGAGCGTTTGAAAGGGAGTTAGACCTCAAGCTCTGTGAGGCCAGAAATGACTTGTATCTTCTTTGTGTATGTTCCATTATACCCTAACACTATGGCTAGCCCCAAAGAGACATTCAGTTAGTCCACTTTGATTGCATGCATGCACTGGAGATGCCTGGCTAAATTGCATTTTGAGAAAAACCACCATCGAAACCTGCCTTGTGCACTAGCTGTTAAAAGAAGCCACACACTCTCTGAGCAGTGGTTCTTAGAAACAGAGGCTCTTAATATTCCCATCTGCAAGCTGTGAAACTGCATCATATTAGTGTTTTCCACTGGATCGTGCTTGGGGTCCCAGATGTTTGAGTCTTTTATTTTATGGCATTTGCTTTTCTGTGAGATTCCAATTAATTGAATTGGGAAAAGTTGTAAGCCCCATGACAGAGGAACTATCTTTCTAACAAAACCCACATGCTGTAAAGTCTAAGATTCCTCTGTCTCCTGTTTTCTTAGACTCATAAGGATGAATAGAACAGTGTGACTGATTTTCCTGTGATGTTTGGCTGAGTAGCTAGAATTTTGCTGTCATACCTAGATAGACCAGAGCATCATCTGGGGAAACCCTCTTAGGTGGTGCAGCTTTCTAGAGCATCAGGGAATAGAATAGGAATCCCAGAATGCCTGCTGCTACATTCAAGGTTATTTTTTCCTGGAAACTGAAAATTCATTTTCTCTCTGTTACTTTCTCTCCTCAAAGCATCAATCAAGGTTGCTTGCAATAGCAAATACTCAACAGTCCTTATATATCTCCTCCCTCCGACTCCCATGCCTCTTAAACACCAGAGATACTGTATCAGGTGGCTCATCCCTTCCTCCTATAGCCCGTTTCAGTTTATCCCACATAACAGTCTTTGCAACTGCACTGTGCCCACACATCAGAGATGAGCTCTGATGGTGGCAATCTCTGATGCCCACCAGCCAGTGATTCAACATCAGACTCTCATTTTTCCCCGGGACCACTCTTGTTGGTCAGATGCCTTAGGTTTGGTTTCCCTGAGATCAGTTCAGATAAAGGATTCGGGTACATGTATGTATTTTACTGAGGGACTGCTAAACCATGAGGGAGTAAGGGTAGCAGAAGAGGGAAGAGAAGAAAGATGAGCGGGCAAGTGGCCTCTCGTCTTGGCATAACCCATGGGGGCCTCTGGGGTATAAAGTGTCCCAGGGAGTTGTCCTCTGAATCGAGGTAACAGGATGGGGCTTTTGTCCATCCGTGTCAGCCAGTCATTGACCGTGGGATGCCGGTGGAGAATGGTGTGTGCTTTCTGGCCCTCTAGGGGCTGTTTTTCTGGACAGGGGGAGCAGCTGCAAGCAGCTAGCAGCCAAAGCTCACAGCAGCTGGGGGATGGAGGCCCTTGATGTGGATGCTTCACTCTCGAGGAGCTGGAGTATGACTCCCCGCTCCCCGGGTGTGGGCTACACATGGTGATCTCCTTCCAGAGACTGCAGCGTGTGGTGGTGGGGGCGGCGGGGGGGCACTGGGTAACTTTACAGCGGAGAAGCCTGACAAGCCTGACTCAGCCAGGGGATCAAGGTGGACGACAGTGAGGAGATGGAAACGACACTCCCTCTGTGATCTTCCTTCCCAAACCCATAACCCCCGTGCAATCATGAGAAAAACATTAGACAAATCCCAACTGAGGACGATCTGCAAAACACCTTACTCCTCAAAACTGTCAAGGTCATTGAAAACAAGGAGTGTCTGAAAAACTGCCACAGCTCAGAGGAGTCTTAAGTAGACATGATGACTAGATGTATTGTCAGATCTTGGATGGGATCTTGGAGTTGAAAAGGGAAATTAGCTAAAAAACTAAACAAATATGAATATAATATGGACTTTACTTCATAAGTATGTATCAATATTGATTCAGTGATTTTGACAAATGTATCATACTAGTGGAAGATTTTAATAATAGGTGTTCACTGAAAACAGACTGCTAAATATTTCCCCAAGCAAAGGTGTGGGTTTTTTTTTTTTTTTTTTTGGTGGGAGGAGGGATCAGCAGAGAATTGCTCTTAGAGTCTGCAACCATAGAGAGCCACGTGCAAACTCCCATACCACAAGGGAAGGAGAAAACTTCTAGAGGGGAAAAGGAAGCTAGGAGGGCTGTGAAAGTAAAAGTTGCTCAGTCAGGTCCGACTCTTTGTGACCCCATGGACTATAGCCCACCAGGCTCCTCTGTCCATGGAACTGTCCAGGCCAGAATACTGGAGTGGGTAGCCGTTCCCTTCTCCAGGGGATCTTCTCAACCCAGGGATTGAATCGAGGTCTCCTGCATTGCAGGAAGCTTCTCTGTCAGCTGAGCTACCAAGGAAATAAACAAAGAATCCATGGCTTTTCACTGGTTGAGTCCTTGCCAGGTAAGAAGAGGAGTCTTTCTTCTTCCTGTTGGACTCTGCTATAGTCACAGGGCATGAGAGCTTTTCCTTCTGGTTTCTCAACTCTATTTAGTTAAGGTTTCTGTTTATTTTTTATGTAGTCTAAATTGGATATGGGGTATATGGGAACCCCACATATAGGAAGTACAGTATATTGTACTATCTGAAAATTTTCTGTAAATCAAAATCTACTCTAAAGTAAAAAGGTTATTGTAAGAAAAAAGAAAAAAAAAAGTGCTCCTGGGGAAATTGGTATGAGAGGGTACAGCAGGGAAGGAGCTACTTGAGGGATAGCTTTCAGTCTCAGCCTGATCTGAGGTGTGCAGGAGTTCTAGAGGAGAATCACACAGCAGAGTTTGTCCTGTGTGGAGTCTGACACTCCTGCAGATGCCCAGGCATTGTAAAGTCTCAGCACTCTGGCTTTCTCAGTTCGTTTGAGTCCAGTGGCTCCAGAAGTCCATGATGGTCTTCTGAAGGGCATGCAATGAAAGAGAAAAAACATGTCAAAGGGAGGAGATTGATACACTGAATCGGTTAAGGGAATCCAAGGAGATTTCGGCAGCACCTTTTCACTGTCCTCTATTCTCAGAGATGGAGAGAATAGCTAACTGTCTATGGTTACAGTGCTATCAAGTAGCATAACCAGGATTCAGTCCTGGGCGTCTGGCCCCATGATTTCCCTCCAACTCTACACCATAGTAGACTATTCTGAAGGCTTTGGAACTCTTGTCAAGCCATGAAATTGGTAATATATTTCACCTTTTCTTGTATTCTCCAGGGGCAGGGAGATAGCATCTGACATCCACATGATGTCCTGGACATCCCTGTTCAGAGAACTGAGATGTTCCTGCATAGCAATCTGTGAGTGACTCACATATCTGCAAGGAAAGACATTCTGCAAACACTTACTAAAAAATGCACCTTTTTAGAAAAAGATGAAGTGGGTCTTAGCTAATGGTGTCCAACCGGCCACTGACTCTTGAAGCAGAAAAAAAGCAGAGAACTGGTGGGATTTAGTTAATATATTTCACCTTTTCTTGTATTCTCCAGGGGCAGGGAGATAGCATCTGACATCCACATGATGTCCTGGACATCCCTGTTCAGAGAACTGAGATGTTCCTGCATAGCAATCTGTGAGTGACTCACATATCTGCAAGGAAAGACATTCTGCAAACACTTACTAAAAAATGCACCTTTTTAGAAAAAGATGAAGTGGGTCTTAGCTAATGGTGTCCAACCGGCCACTGACTCTTGAAGCAGAAAAAAAGCAGAGAACTGGTGGGATTTAGCAGTCATCACAGTTAGGAATTACTATTAGCAAAGGGGATTAATGTCGGATAAGCTGTGGCCATAAATGTCTATTTTCCACATTACCCTCAATATCAAAGGTCCATATCTGTCCCATTAAACAACTGCCAAATGACAGCTCTAGGGACATGGAGCTGCCAGAGGAATCATTGCTAATGCAGGTTTTATAATCTCCATTTATTTAACATAATTGGCTTAAAACTATTTCTGAAGGAAAGAAGCAAGATGATATTTGGTATGGGAAAACTTTTCTTTAGCAGCAAACTGTAGGATAACAGAATGGAGATTACTATTCCTAATTATTTGCTGTTTTGAAGCTGGCTCACAGTTACTGTAAAAATACTTCCTCATTACACCAGAGTTAGGCACAGAAATCATTGCTGGAGTTAATGGAATTTATTATCTCTGATTTCTCACCTCTGTGAATCCTGCTTCTGCTACTTCTGCTGCAAGAAAGAATGCTGAGTGCCCTCCACAACTATTTATTAGTCAGCTTAGGCAACACAATGCTGCTGTAATGTTAACCCTGAAATACCTGAGACTTAAGACAATGATAGTGTTAAAGAACCCTCCTGCCAGTGCAGGAGATGTAAGAAAGTTGGGTTCAAATCCTGGGATGGGAAGATCCCCTCGAGTAGGAAATGGCAACCCACTGCAGTATTCTTGCCTGGAGAATCTCATGGACAGAGGAGTCTGGCGGACACTCTCCCACACCAGCCCTTGGTAACTGCTGAACTTTTTACTATCTCCTTAGTTTTGCTTTTTCCAGATCATGTAGTTGTAATCATACAATGTATAGCCTTTTCAGATTGACTTCTTCCACCTAGTAATATGTGTTTACATTTTCTCCATATCTTTTCGTGACTCTATTGTGTTTTAAAAACAATAAGGAAGTATGAGATAGAGGCTGACAAAATAAGACTGACTCATAATTCCTGTGGCTACTTAAATTTGTATAAATTAAAAAATCATTTTTCTCAGTTACACTAGCCACTTTTCTTGTGTTATTGGGCTAACGACTATAATATGGACAGTATGGAATGGAACATTTCCATTAATATAGACTTTCCCAGAGTATTCTAAAATGTCCCAGAATATTCCAGTATATTCTAGAACAAGTGACTGGTTACTGTGAATCTAACAAGTTTCCAAGGGGTTCACCCAGGGCCTCTGACTTATGCTTTCTTTGGTGAAAATCAGCCCAATGTGCTGCAGGAATTTTGAGGCTGTGTGAGGCAAAGATCTATCCTTCCATGTTAAGATTTACATGAAACAACGGACTTCATGGCTACAAAAAGTTTGAAAACCACCACAGTCATATAAAGAGGTTTAGGAAGAGAGATGCCTGACTTCAGATCCTTGTCTTTCCATTTATGTGCTGTGAAATCACAGAGAAGTTAACTGATCCTCAGAGCCATAGATTTACTCTCTCCAAAGTCTGTGATGAAAATATCCGCCTCTTAATGTTGTTATGAAGGCGACAGCAGTCAGTATGCAAATAGGCTGTCACGGGACCTAATGCTTTTAAGTAGGGCTCAAGAGATGATCGATATCTTCAGAGCTATCACTTCAGTTCTACAACCTTCATAAATAATTTAAAAGAAAGGTAACTGTGGGTGACATGAAATGAGAGGAAACGTAGAACTTGACACAATCAGGATTTAGAAGGATGTTTAAAAGGTTGAAATTGTGGGCTTAGTTTACAAGAGGAATTCTAGTAGGGGTAAACATAACATTTCACCTTGAAATCCAGGAATACAAGTATGTGCATAAGAATTTCAATAAAACTGGAGATGGCGCGGTCTAATGGCAGCATGTCAGAGGATCGCAACTTTTCCTTTGTCCAAACCTACAATAGGGCTGTGTTCAGAAATGTGTGTGTCTTACACATACATGCCTTGGCAAGCCATGCATGGGTGCTCTTTAGGTCTTGCTCTTTTAGGAGAGGCCAAGATAAACCGGAGCAGTTTGCTTCTTTCAATAAACATTCATTGAGCATATCCTGTAGTCCAGGTACTCAGGCTACAACAGCAAACACGAAGAGATTGTCCATTGATTTCTTAGAGCTCACAGGCCGGGGCAGGGGAGGGATACTAAGTCACCAGCCAAAACAAACATAAAATTAACACAGTGATACCTGCCAGGAGGGAGAGGTCCGTGATGTTCAAGGACTCTCTTCTATTCGGGGAGATCAGTTAAAGTTTCCATGGGAATTGCAGATAAGGCTAACACCTGGGAAAGAAAAGCTAAGGACTGGGAGAAGGAGAGGAGTGGTCCAGGAGCAAGGCTCACCGCCAGAAGACTGGGTGAGAGGGAATGAGGAGCGCTGAGCTCTTGTCGGGCAGGACGAGAGCACAGCGGGGAAACTGGGGCCAGATGGTGGAGGCTCATGGAGGCTGTGCTAGGATTTAGATTTTTATTCCAGAAGCAACTGGAAGTCCTTGGAAGGTTTTAGATAAGGAAATAGCCCAGTCATATTGGCTCTTTGAAAAGATTACTCTGGCTGCAGTGTAGAGAATAGATTAGAAGTGGGAGAAAAGTGAATTTCAACATTTGGCTTTCAACAGTTATTCTCTTGCTATCAGTAAGAAAAAGAACCTGCTTCATTCTACCTCAAAAGCTTGAAACATGATCATTAAAGAGAAAAGTTCTGAAATAAAATCTTATTTTATCGTTTTATTTTGCATTTTTCATTGGAGGCATTGAATAATTTTTGTTTATTTGGACACTTGCTTTTCTTTTATCATTTTTTGTGACTTGAAATTTAAAAAATTTGGTTTTAGAATTTTTATTACAGATTTTCAAGCATCCTAAAAATATCAAGGAATTATCAGTTTGTTTTATTTTTGAAACTTATTGAAATATGACTGATATATATACAAAAACACACACATGATTTCTGGAGGTTTTAAAGCAATTTTTCCTTTATTTTGTTACTTTTAAAAGTTAAGAAAACTTTAATTTTTGTAGAAAAAATATATGTTTTTTTAATCTCTTTGATGCCTGGATACTTTGAGAAAAATCAGCTAATTTTACACTTAAAAAAACCTTTAAAGGTATCTTAGGTATACATTTAACTCTTTATTCCATTTGGGACTTACTGAATGGACTAGAACTCCTAGAAAAAATTAAAAAGTAACTTTGGATAGTATATACTCTTACCTAATTTTTGATTTTAGGAGGAATGTTGCTAGTGTTTCACTATTCAATATAATGATGCTCAATTTAACCTAATTTTTATTTCACGTTAAGTCAATTTTATTTTATTCCAAATAAGATATAATTTTGCTTTTAATGATTAGTTATGTTTTATTGATTTATTTTTAAATTTACCTTTAAAATTTACCTATAAATATGATGCATTGTGTTACAGATTTCCTATGTTTGGTTGTAGTAAATTTTTCTCTGATTTATTCATGCACTCATAATAAATACTCATTAAATGCTTCCTACATGCCCAGCACTTCTTTTTGGGGTAAGGGCTCAGCAGTGGACAGATAAGGACCCTGTTCCCATGGGGGTCCCTGTCTGGGAAATAATAAACATATATAAAGTTAAACATGGAGAAAAGCACAACATAGTGAGTCACTAGTGGGCAAAGGGGAGGGTCTATTTCAATTACCAGAGAGAGCATCTCCATTTAAGTTACCAAGTGATGAGATGGTGAGAACCCTGTAGGCACAGTCCCAGCCTCCTTGTCCATCTGGGCATTTCTCAGCTGTCAAAGGCACACATCTGATTCAGTTTTCGCATCATCCTTTCTGCCCTTCTCTGTCTCCAGTGAGGACCTCGGCTCTGCCATCTAGTGTCTAGTAGCCTCAGAAGAGAGCTGTCCGTGTGTTGCCTTTCCCATCCTCTCCACTTGTTTGTCCCTGTGGCTTCTGGCCTGGCCCTCAGAAATCCATGGTCTGCCCATTTCTTTTTTATTTTTAAGTCTTTATCAAATTTGTTACAATATTGCTTCTGATTCACGTTTTGATTTGTTGGCCAGGAGGCACGTGAGATCTTAGTTCCCCAATCAGGGATCGAACCCACACACCCTGTTTTGGAAGGCAAAGTTTCAACCACTGACCACCTGGGAAGTCCCTGTCCATTTCTTAAAAAACATAATTTCTAGCAACATGTTCTTCTCCACCCCGCCATGCCCATTATCCCTTTTTGTTCACGTTTTCATCTGTTCACTTAGTCATTCTTTTATTCATTTATTCTACACGTTATTTTGCTGCTAAGTCACTTCAGTCGTGTCCGACTCTGTGCGACCCCATAGACGGCAGCCCACCAGGCTCCCCCATCCCTGGGATTCTCCAGGCAAGAACACTGGAGTGGGTTGCCATTTCCTTCTCCAATGCATGAAAGCGAAAGGTGAAAGGGAAGTCGCTCAGTCAGGTCCGACTTAGCGACCCCATGGACTGCAGCCCACCAGGCTCCTCCGTCCATGGGATTTTGTTAGTGTCCTCTTTTTCACTAGGTATGATATTGTTGCAATGCTGTTAGCACTTCCTTAGAAGGTTAGGGGTGTCTTGTCAACAGACTGGGCTCACACCCTTAGCTAACCCACTTGCTCTGCTCTGCTAAGTCACTTCAGTCGTGTCCGACTCTGTGCGACCCCATAGACGGCAGCCCACCAGGCTCCCCCATCCCTGGGATTCTCCAGGCAAGAACACTGGAGTGGGTTGCCATTTCCTTCTCCAATGCATGAAAGCGAAAGGTGAAAGGGAAGTCGCTCAGTCAGGTCCGACTTAGCGACCCCATGGACTGCAGCCCACCAGGCTCCTCCGTCCATGGGATTTTGTTAGTGTCCTCTTTTTCACTAGGTATGATATTGTTGCAATGCTGTTAGCACTTCCTTAGAAGGTTAGGGGTGTCTTGTCAACAGACTGGGCTCACACCCTTAGCTAACCCACTTGCTCTGCTCTGCTAAGTCACTTCAGTCGTGTCCGACTCTGTGCGACCTCATAGACGGCAGCCCACCAGGTTCCCCCATCCCTGGGATTCTCCAGGCAAGAACACTTGAGTGGGTTGCCATTTCCTTCTCCATTGCATGAAAGTGAAAAGTGAAAGGGAAGTTGCTCAGTCGTGTCAGACTCCTAGTGACCCCATGGACTGCTTTTCTAGCAACATGTTCTTCTCCACCCCGCCATGCCCATTATCCCTTTTTGTTCACTTTTTCATCTGTTCACTTAGTCATTCTTTTATTCATTTATTCTACACGTTATTTTGCTGCTAAGTCACTTCAGTCGTGTCCGACTCTGTGCGACCCCATAGACGGCAGCCCACCAGGCTCCCCCATCCCTGGGATTCTCCAGGCAAGAACACTGGAGTGGGTTGCCATTTCCTTCTCCAATGCATGAAAGCGAAAGGTGAAAGGGAAGTCGCTCAGTCAGGTCCGACTTAGCGACCCCATGGACTGCAGCCCACCAGGCTCCTCCGTCCATGGGATTTTGTTAGTGTCCTCTTTTTCACTAGGTATGATATTGTTGCAATGCTGTTAGCACTTCCTTAGAAGGTTAGGGGTGTCTTGTCAACAGACTGGGCTCACACCCTTAGCTAACCCACTTGCTCTGCTCTGCTAAGTCACTTCAGTCGTGTCCGACTCTGTGCGACCTCATAGACGGCAGCCCACCAGGTTCCCCCATCCCTGGGATTCTCCAGGCAAGAACACTTGAGTGGGTTGCCATTTCCTTCTCCATTGCATGAAAGTGAAAAGTGAAAGGGAAGTCGCTCAGTCGTGTCAGACTCCTAGTGACCCCATGGACTGCGGCCCACCAGGCTCCTCTGTCCATGGGATTTTCCAGGCAAGAGTACTGGAGTGGGGTGCATTGCCTTCTCCACTAACCCACTTGGATGCTGACTTTTCTCTCTCCAGTCAGCTCTCAGTGCTATGCACTCTCACACGATCACATTTCCTGCTCAGCTGTTACTCTTTAACGCAGGGCTACTGGAGTGAGAGAAGGACCTTTCTTACACCATGTTCTTTCAGATGTGTGCACACTTCTGCATTGTATAAGGTGGGTTTGGGAGATGACATTTCTAGTAATAGGGTATTTTCTTAGGTTGCCAAGCATCTTATAATCAAAACTGATTCTCATCACAGCACATGTCAATGTTATTGTCTTAGAATGATTACAGATTAAAAAGGAGCCATTGATGGGGAGAGAAGGAATCTCCTACAATCTTAGTTCTGGGTATCTGAGAAGGATATTCCTGGGCATTACCTTCTATTTCTTTCTTGGGCATTGTAAAAATAAAGAGCGTAAAATGAAATTTAATGGAGTGAGGGTCTGATATGTTACCTGCATTCTTTGGGGGCATTTATGTTGCTATGAGGGGCTTCTTCATTGGCTCAGTGGGTGAAGAATCTGCCTGCAATGCAGGAGATGCAGCTTTGATCCCTGGGTAAGGAAGATCCCCTGGAGTAGAAAATAACAACCCACTCCAGTATTCTTGCCTGAAAAATCCCATGGACAGAGGAACCTGGGGGTTTCTCAAAGAGTTGGGCATGACTGAACGACTATGCACGCGTGCACGTATGCTGTTATGAATTAAAAGGGTCAGGTTTATGGTGTATTCCAAAAATGTGCTCTTCCTTCAATCCCCATCGCCAATGCAGTTAAAGAAAATTCCTCTTGGGTTTTTGTCATGTTTTTTTTTTTCTGCAAGGGCCAGGTTATGTCTGTTGTAAGTATCTCCAGGTGTATTTTAAAACAATTTGGAGAGAGGCAGGCATAGAAGGAATGGCTGTTCTGTCTCTATGTTCACCAGAAATGTCCCTAAGAAAGGTTTTTTAACAGAATTCTGAAGATGGAATATGCTGTCATTATGAGAATGTATTTCCAGTCTCAGAGGTGTTCAGACTCGAGCTGGGTCATCATTTGACTGTGATGCTGAATTGGTGATTCCATATGTCTTGAGTCAGGAAAATAAATGGGTTTTACCTTGTAGATCCAGTCTGATGGATAGTTACTGGCCATCTGGGCTCAATTGGAAGAGTGTCATGATCCATTAACAAGGTCTGTCCTGGGCATGGGGAGTGGGGAGGGAAGAGACACACATGCTATGTATTTGTCATCCTTAGACAAGGAATTGAATTAGAAAACCTATAATGCACTTCAAACACAGAGAATTCCAAGAAGAACAGCTTTGGTATCCCTATTAGATTAGTTTATGGGAACTTTATGAGCAATGTTAACCAATGCAGTACTTCCAGAAGGATCCAAAAATAAAGTGTCATAGAGTTCCACAGTGGACTGTATAAGAGATGATAAGATTCTGAGTGGCGCTGGTGTTACAAGGTGTAGCACGGTGGTTATGAGTGTGGACTTCGGCATCTGAAGTTGGCTCAGATCCCTGTTCTGTCACTCACTAGTTGATTCACTTGACCTCTCTGAGCCTCAGTTTTGTCATCTATTCAGTAAATCCCATGGACGGAAGAGCCTGGAAGGCTGCAGTCCATGGGGTCGCTGAGGGTTGGACACGACTGAGCGACTTCACTTTCACTTTCATGCATTGGAGAAGGAAATGGCAACCCACTCCAGTGTTCTTGCCTGGAGAATCCCAGGAATGGGGGAGCCTTGTGGGCTGCCGTCTATGGGGTTGCACAGAGTCAGACACGACTGAAGTGACTCAGCAGCAGCAGCAGCAGTGGAGATGACAACAGGACTTATCCACATAGAGGTGAAGATAATTAAACAAGATAATGCATGTAAAGCGTTTAGCACCATGAAGCTGGACTATAGTAATCACTCTATTTAACGTGGGTATGAGTGTGTGCATGAATGTGTGTGTGTGTGTGTTTATGCTTCAGATCTTAAAAAACTTGAAGTTCTGTGAAGGAGTCAGTTTTGTTTTACTCTTTAGGATCTGTTAATCCATGAGTTTGGGAACAGGAGACTCTAAAGATGATTAACTATAACCCTGTGACCTTCCCCGGCCCAAAGGCCACACTCAAAATTCTTCTAAACCTCCTGTTTCTTCATGTGTGCCCTGCACTTCTAAATGTATTAATAGTGCCCTCTGCTGCCCACAATGCGACAACTTAATGGGAGCTCCTGGGGCAGACGGGGTGGGAGGTGGGTCCTGGCATCTGGCTCTTCCTTCTTTCCTTCTCATCCTCAGACATATTTTCCTCCCAGTTCACACCTCCATTTTCTCGGCTGCAATTTCAGCTAAGCTCTGAGTCATCAATTTCAACCTTTAATTCAAGTTTGTGCCTGGACCTGAACCAAGCCATAGATGGATACCCATAAAGGTTGTGCAGATGAGAATATATGGTTCTCTTGCTTTTGACCCCCAGGCAGGCCGAGACTGGTTCCAGGGTAGCAGAAGCCAAGTCTATTTTCTTGTGTTATAATGAGAGACTTATGCCCAGAGCTGGATGAGAGATCCTTTGAATCGGAGCCGTATGCAATGTGGCTCACCATGTTTATCGACCGATTTCACTCTTAGTTCCCTTTCCACAGCCAGGTGACGTCATAGTTCCACAGGAAGGTGCTCCAGATCTTCTCACTTTGTCTTTCATGGTGGTATGAAGAAATTACAATGGAAGCGAGAGTAAGGACTTCTGACAAATTTAGGCTCCATTTGAACTCTACCACACTTAGACCTTTCAGTGTAATTACAACAACTCCTCTCATGGGAATGAAATGTGACAGTGTTGATGACACAATGATCAGTACTCAGAAAACCCTGTCCATTATGTGTCGTAGATACAGGTTAGACGCAGGGAGATCGTGGAGAAGCGTGAGGCAATGAATGGCTTTCTGCAGTGGGGGCTGTGCCTTGAGCGGTGAGGCAAGAGGCTGAGGTGGGTCTGCCTTGCATCAGTCACGCTCTCTCTGCCCTCCCCTCAGGGCCAGTGTCAGTCAGGCGGGTGCCCAGGATGGTGAGCCTGGGTCTCCTGGATGGAAAATGTCATTCACTTCTCCCGCATCAGAAGTCTGTCCCCAACTCATGATTCCAAACACTGGAGCTAACCGTGCAAGTTAAAGAGAAATGCAAAGTCTACAAACACTGTGTATAACTTTCACACCCCAAAAGTTCTGCTTGCCTCCACATGGCTCCACAGCGCATCACAGCACAGCAGTTGTGAACACAAGCTTTGGCTGACCCCAGCCATGCCACTCACCAGCTCTGTAACTTCAGACAGGCTGCCTGTTGATTTCCTGATTCCCGTGCAGGAACACCTAAACTCAGCCCTCACAGAGCCGTTGCGAGAATCAAAGTCAGTAGTACATGTAGGCACTTGTGCACAATGCCTGACACAATTAATGTTAGTTGCTAGTTCAGTGATAGTGTCATGCTGCAAAGAAGCTGGCCCACCCTTTTCAAAAAAGGAACCAAGTGATGGGTCCAAGGAAGTGGTGGTGCTGAGTTCCTCCCCTCTCTTGCTGTCCAACAAACAGGTGGCTCACCTGGGTATTTCTCATTAGTCTGCAAGGGTGTATAGATCTAAAACCATTAGGTAAGCATCGGATCTGTAGTCCCCAGACGTGGTGATTTTATAGATCTGTGTCCTCCCTGCTTTGGAGGATGATTTTAAAGACTAAATACAATGCTATGTGTGAGCACACACACATATATGCAACTCTAGGAAACTTAAATCGGCTCATCAACGTCTTATACCAAGTAAGGACATTCAAAAACAAATGTACACCACTGTCCATTCTCACCACCATTTCATAGCGGAGATTAAAATTATACACATGTTGTGGATTTTTCTTTTCTCTTTAACTTGCATGATTAGTTTCAATGTTTGGGTTGCATGCTCCTGGGACTCCAGGATGCTCAGTTATGATTTGTTAGAAGTCAACTAGCATTTTCAACCCAAGGGACACAGGCTGTTGTATCCGAGGCCCCACCCCTAACCTATACTCATCTCAAGGGTTGTAGAGACTGTGGCTGGAACACGAACAAGATCGCCTTTTATATTAAATAAATTTAGCTCTATGGCAAAACTTAAGACGTTGCTCATTTTTATAGAGCATGTGGAAGTTTGACCTCCACCCAGTTCTTGGGAAATGTTGGCACAGAGGGCAGGAAGTTCCTCAACTTTGCAAACAGCTCAGGGCTTCACAGTGAGCTCCTCTGAGAGGGTGGAATGGGAGGATGAAGAGAGACCATCAGTGCTGCTCTTCTAAAGGTCACCGCAGGCAGGCAGCCATGCTTTCCAGAATGGCTGGACGATCAGAGAGCGTGAGGGGTGGGACAGAGGTGCCTGGATTGAAGCCAAGCAATTCAAAGTGATTTGCAGAGATTACTGAGGCTTATGTGTCCTTCACTGTGGTGAATAAGCAAGTGGCATACTATCCCCAGAGACCAGCACCAATTAGTCATCTCGGTCCCTAAGGACACCCCAGGCTTGCCAAGGTCTGGTCCGAAGTAGAAAGGACATAATCAACTTCTGGAAGGAGGTTATCTCTGGAGGGAAGGGAGGTGAGAAGCACAGCTGTGTTTAAGTCTTAATAGAGTGAGAGAGAGAGAGGTACCCCCCCCATCCACACAAGAAGGTATTAATTTGACATTAATGTGACAGCAGAGAGATGGGGGCAACCTGCTAGCCTAAAGGGGTGGGTTTCCAGTCATCCTTAGAGCATAACAGTCATTCCATGTGGAGACCTAGAGGAAATGAAAGAGAGGCCATCGAGCAACTAACTGCTTGTGTGACTATCACAAAACAATGGCAGGCAGTGGAGCCAGACAGACATGGTTTGGATCCTGGCTGTACCACTTCTGAGCCCTGGAGGCTGGGACAGATGACTCACCCTCTTTATCTCTCTCCATCTTCCTCGTCTGTCTCTGCCCGGTTCAGTAGCATAACCACCGGCCACATGTAGGTATTGAGTCCTTGAAAGGTGGCTGGTGTGTGTGTGCTGCAAGTATAAAGTCCCTCCTGAATGACGCTCACTATTTTTTTATTAAAAATAATGACTTAAACTATTTGATTAATTATTTTTATATTGGTTACATGTTGACATGTTGAAATGAGAATATTTTGGATATTGTGTTAGATAAAATTTACTGTTAATTTTACTTGTTACCTTTTGCCTTCTTTTAAAAAAATATGGCCACTAGGAAATTTAGTTATGTCGGTGGCTTCCATGTGCAATCTGAGGCATCCATCGCTTTACTGCACAAAAGTAGGAGCAGAAGGAGAGAATGGGGAGAGAGGGCAGCTCCACAGAGAGTCCCACTGTGTGCCGGACACTGTACCCTGACCTTAAACCAGAGAGTCCCACTGTGTGCCGGACACTGTACCCTGACCTTAAACCTCTCAGCCACCCTTCGCAGTAGCTACTATATTTGTTTCACCATTTTACAGATGAGGCTCCCAGAGAAGAAATGATTTGCTCAGGGGACCAACAGTTAATACATGTCGGGGGGTGATTGGAGCCCAGGTATTTGGAGTTAACATCCCAAGGTCTCACTATTAACTGCTGCCTTTGCTGCCGTCAGGGGTGGTCAGCAGTGTCTGTCTTGCAGACCTCCATTTTAGGGACTAAGTGAAATATTGTGGGTGAACTCTTAGGTTAGGGCCTGACGCTTCGGAAGAGAAGCAGGACACGAAAGCTGCTATTGATATTAGTGTTAAAATAATAATAGAAAAGAGGAAGAGGGGGCTGAGGGAGGAGAGAGGAAGGGGGACGGGTCATGCCACCACCGCGAGGGGCCAGGTGCTCCCGGGTACTTTCCACACAGTGTGTAATTTAACACTCACGGCAAGCCTGGCCCACGTCCCTGCCCTTTCCTTCTTTCATTTTTGCTGGTGTGAACGTAAGCAAAATCTGTGAGGCACCTGAGCGCTCAGTCCCACTTCACGGACCTTTCCCGTGTTCTGATGTGCGGTAGGGAGCTTGAAATGATAGAGGGGGGTGCCGGTGGGGACCGGCAGGCAGGGAGCGCACCATGGAGCTGAGAGGGAGGACGGGCTCGTGGTTTCATAAGAGGAGTGGACCTCTATTTTTAGCATCTGATTCACCCAGAGAAATCTGGCGCCCTGTCCCCAGCACTCAGGAACTGAATACTAAGGAAGGAATGACCAGTTGCTGAAGACATCAGTGAGGGCGGGGGAAGGAAGCAGAAAGCACGGCCACGGAGTCTCACTTGTTTAACAAGGATCGCAGTTCTGAGGCAGCCAGATGCCAGTGGGAACGGAAGAGTGGCGTTTTCCCTTAAGGAATTATAGAAATTTATTTCATGTGACTGGCCTTGCCCCAAAAGAAGAGGAAAGAAAGTGTACTTTAATTGGACTAAATAAAGAATCAAGCCTAACTGGGTTGGAAGGCAACTGCCTTAAAGTGAGAAAGATGTGAAGGGTAGTGTGTGTTTACCGAGGCTTTGGAAACCTCTGGTAACAGAATCTATTCCCAGCCTCGTCCCTGGTCAAGGGGCACGGGGCACAAAGTTAGTAGGTCAGCCGTCCCCGCTGTTCCTGCTGCTTTGTCAACCCCAAGCACGTGGCCTCTTGTCAAGACAGACTTCGCCCACTTCCCAAGGCAGTGAGTGGATGGCAAGGGTCAGCCTTTGTCAGACTCCATGCCAGGTCCAGCTGTGGCTGCACAGTTGCTACATGTTAACCTCCTTGAATCCCCACTCTAATCCTCTGAAGTATTTCCTTTTATCCTTCATTTTACAGGTAAGATTGAATTATTCTGCCAGGCCATTTAATTAAAAGTTGGTAGAGCCAGGATTCTAAACTAGGTCAATCTGACTCCCAGAGCAGCTGACTCTGCTACATCATGCAGCCTTTTCTTTGAACCCCATGGTCAGGACCCGAGATTTCTCCACCTGCACTCGTTCCACGAAGGAGGTCTCACTGCTGTGACCTCTGGGAGGAAAGGGCTGGTTCACTTTACCCGCCATGCAGAGGTAATGCTAGAGAGTCAGGCTGGAAGGGGGAGTGGGGAATTTCTCTTTTGTTTCATGTGACTTGTTTTTGTTTGGAGGTGAGAGTGAGAGAGATAAGAGAGTGAGAGGAGAGAAAAGGAAAGAAGAGAAAAACAAAGTTCTGAAAAAAGAATTACAAGGTACTCAATGTATTTTGTAAAATGAAGTTAGATCATTGTTAATAAATTCATACTATACATCGTGATCACTCACACACATAGAGATCTATACACATCCGTGTGCATAAATACATATACGTGTGTGTGTGTAAATAGCTAGCTAGCTAGATACTTGTTTGGGTTACTAAACTTTTTTAGAATACCTGACTATTTGTTTATGGCCTTTAAAAAAATCCAGAAATGGCCCTTCAATATATAAAATAGTTAATTGACATGATTATTTGAATTGTTCAAAGAACATCAAAAATTGAAATGATTCCCCAAATGTGAAACCCCCATTCACTTGTTCCAAGCCACCTCTTCTTCCCAGAGGCAACTGCTGCTATCAGCTTACTATGATTTTTGTAGCCTTTTTTCCCCTTTTTTTATTTTGTTTTTGTTTTTTAATTTTTACAACCTCTTGTTGGTTTCTGCTGTAAGGCAAAGTGAATCATGTATACACATATCCGCTCCCTCTTGAGCCTCCTTCCCTTCCCAGCTAGGTTATCACAGAACACAGACTAGCATTTTTGTGTGTAGGAACATACAAAAATATATGTTTTTTTTTCTTGTATCAAAAATAGAATCCTGTATTATATATTATTCTGCAACCTCTGCCTTTACACAATGAATCTTTTTTACTTGGTGTCTATGTACCACCCCAGGACACAAAGGAACCAGAATTCATTTAATGATCCTCTACTGATAGACATTTAGGTGGTTTCTTGTTTTTCACTCTTATGAGGGTAATTCTTTAGTCTTTCATTCTAGGGAATGCTTGATGTTTTACAGTCAACATATGGCTAGGTAAATATTTAAAATTTTATGTTGACACTTTGCTGTCAAGTTCAGGACTTTTATTACGCAATTCACCTCTTGAATTATATAATATGTATTATCACTTTCTAAGTTTTAATTTACAAGGCGACAGCTATAAATGTTGATTGTCTTTTTAGACGATCTTCAGTTTCTGTAGCTAAGAGCCAATAAACAGTACTGACACCTGCCTTGGATATATGAAAGGATGTATACAAGGGACAAAATAGAAAAGTGGAGATTCGAGGGTTCTAATCCTACCTTCTTCCTCCCTGTGGAAGAACCAGGTGATTATCAAGTGAAAGCTCAGATGTACTCATGAGCAAGGCTAGTGCCAAACCTTTCCAATTCAGGGTCTTTGATTAACTGTGCTGGGGAACACAGCTTGGACCTAAGGTCAAAGTGAGGGTTTTGGCAGATAACTCCTAAATCTAGAATTTGGACCTATCTGAAGTAAAGCCGGGTTTTCATTTCTAACTAATTACCAGCCAGCTAAGCAGTTCCTGTTGTGCACTAACCCATCATTTGTGGGGGAATAGAGTTATGCTGTCTGCTTATCTATCCTTGTCCTTGGTAAGTAAGGGGCCAGAGGATGTCAAACCTTTCCTGTCTCCACAGAAAAGTCATCTCTGACCTTCCCATAAGAATAAGTAAATGAGGAGGCACCAAGGGGGCCAGAAGAAGGCCAGTCCCACTCTTTCCTGGAGAGTGGAATAGCAGTGCACTCACAGAAACGTGCAAGGAGGTGAACTGGGTCTCCACCCACATAGCACATGGCCTGGCCTGTTAGCAATCCTCCTTAAGATTATAGATTTTCCCCCAAAATAGTCATATTAATTTTTGTTTATAACAGTCGTAAACAAAAATTTCATAGCTTTGAATAGTGTCCCCCACCCCCAAATATGGGGGGCTTCCCTAATGGCTCAGTGGGTTAAGAATCCACCTGCAGTGCAGGAGACACAGGAGATGTGGCTTTGATCCCTGAGTGGGGAAGATCCCCTGGAGGAGGGCATGGCAACCCACTCCAGTATTCTTGCCTGGGAAATCCCATGGACAGAGGAGTCTGGCAGGCTGCAGCCCACGGGGTTGCAAAGAGGCAAACACCACTGAGCAACTAAATGTGTGCGAACACCACCCACTCCCCAACCCCTACATAGGACATATTGTAATATCTGCTCCCCGTGAATGGTATCTCATTTGGAATAAAGAAAGTCCTTGCGGATATAGTTACGTTCAATTTGGCCTTGGAATGCAGAATGAAGCAGGTCAAAGACTAATAGAGTTTTGCCAAGAAAATGCACTGGTCATAGCAAACACCCTCTTCCAACAACACAAGAGAAGACTCTACACATGGATATCACCAGATGGTCCACACCGAAATCAGATTGATTATATTCTTTGCAGCCAAAGATGGAGAAGCTCTATACAGTCAACAAAAACAAGACCAGGAGCTGACTGTGGCCCAGAACATGAGCTCCTTATTGCCAAATTCAGACTGAAATTGAAGAAAGTAGGGAAAACCACTAGACCATTCAGGTATGACCTAAATCAAATCCCTTATGATTATATAGTGGAAGTGAGAAATAGATTTAAGGGAATAGATCTAATAGATAGAGTGCCTGATGAACTATGGATGGAGGTTTGTGACATTGTGCAGGAGACAGGGATCAAGACCATCTCCATGGAAAAGAAATGCAAAAAAGCAAAATGGCTGTCTGGGGAGGCCTTACAAATAACTGTGAAAAGAAGAGAAGCGAAAAGCAAAGGAGAAAAGGAAAGATCTAAGCATCTGAATGCAGAGTTCCAAAGAATAGCAAGAAGAGATAAGAAAGCCTTCTTCAGCGATCAATGCAAAGAAATTGAGGAAAAGAACAGAATGGGAAAGACTAGAAATCTCTTCAAGAAAATTAGATATACCAAGGGAACATTTCATGCAAAGATGGGCTCGATGAAGGACAGAAATGGTCTGGACCTAACAGAAGCAGAAGATATTAAGAAGAGGTGTCAAGAATACACAGAGGAACTGTACAAAAAAAATCTTCATGACCCAGATAATCACGGTGGTGTGATCACTCACCAAGAGCCAGACATCCTGGAATGTGAAGTCAAGTGGGCCTTAGAAAGCATCACTATGAACAAAGCTAGTGGAGGTGATGGAATTCCAGTGGAGCTATTCCAAATCCTGAAAGATGATGCTGTGAAAGTGCTGCACTCAATATGCCAGCAAATCTGGAAAACAACAGTGGCCACAGGACTGGAAAAGGTCAGTTTTCATTCCAATCCCAAAGAAAAGTAATGCCAAAGAATGCTCAAACTACCACACAATTGCACTCATCTCACATGCTAGTAAAGTAATGCTCAAAATTCTCCAAGCCAGACTTCAGCAATATGTGAACTGTGAACTTCCAGATGTTCAAGCTGGTTTTAGAAAAGGCAGAGGAACCAGAGATCAAATTGCCAACATCCACTGGATCGTGGAAAAAGCAAGAGAGTTCCATAAAAACATCTATTTCTGCTTTATTGACTATGCCAAAGCCTTTGA